>CBVK0100352947.1:0-20309 GCA_900067695.1 Picea abies
GGGAAATGATATTTGAAGTTGTAGAGTTTAAAGTTATTGCACCATTGGACCCGACAGAAGGAAAGAGGTACATAGAGCCATCAAATGACATCGACAACTTGTATAACATGAATGTGCGGATAGATGATTATGTTAAGCCCATTGCAGATGGTACACTAAGTTGGCAAAGTATTAGTTCGTGTGCATCATACTCAAAGGAAGGTTTGTGGCATTGGTAGCAACAGATGCATGAAGTATCAACTAGATGGTGTGCATGCATAACCCGAGCATTGCATTGGATTGGAACAGAGCTATGTGATCCACCCTGGTATGATGGATTGACTGATATAAGATTTTTTGTAAAGGAATTTGATTTTCAAGTACCCAGACAACAAAGGTTTTTGGCACTAGATGTTGTCCTAAAAACGACTCCAACCAGATGGTGGGCTGCACACAAAGAGGGAATGGAAGATTGGTCGTAGTGTAGAAGGCTATGCAAGTAAGAATTGGTAATGAATTGGAAAATATTATTCAAAAGTATACAGGGGAGAGTGATCCAGTAGGTCACGTTGAGAAGTGAAAAAACTTATGGAGTTCATTACCAGAGACATACTGGACACACATATTTATACATACACTGGATATAATTTTGAAGAACTAGTATTTGGGATTGGAAATGCGTAGAGAAATAGCAAGATGGGATGAGTTGATACAAAGATTCAAGGTAACATTTACCTCTGAACATGAATTCCCATTAATGGATGGAATTTTATAGGATATCTACACCAAAATATTTTCAGAATAAGGACCGATGGAGGGGGTACCAATCTGTAGTTCTCATAGATTTCTATGATTGTCCATAAGTTAAGTGAGTGTTACAACTTTGTTAAGGAAGAAAATGATGAAGAAGATCCCAAAAACATGCAAGTACCTGAAATAGAAGGATAACGAGCAGTAGATGGGCCAGTACTTGAGTATGTTACGTACACATAGCCAATAAATATGTGGAAGGTAAAAGTTGGGACAACAGTCAATCCCAAGTTTGTGCAAATAGGATATTATTGGAGTGATGAGACGGTAGAGCAGATTGCAGACTTACTGTGTGAATATCAAGACCTATTCCGAAATATATTTTTAGAGATGAAGGGGATAGTTGGAGAGTTAGGAGAGATGAAGATTCCATTAAAACTAGATGCTAAGCTAGTGCAACAGAGACCTTATAGGATAAATCCTAAGTACAAGGAGAAGGTGACAGCAGAAATATACAGAATGTTGGATGCGGGAATCATTGAACAAGTGGAGGAATCATAGTGGATCAATCCAATGGTAATACAAGACAAGAATACAGGGGGGATGAGGATTTGTGTGGATCTAAGGAAGTTGAATGATGTGTGTTTACATGACCCATTCCCAACACCATTCATAGATGAGGTACTGGAGAACATAGGAGGGAAAGAGACTTATTCTTTCACATATGGATTCTTGGGGTACCATCAGATAAAAATTGTGCAGGAAGACCAGTACAAGACTAATTTCGCAATAGAGTGGGGAAGTTATCAATACATAGTAATGCCTTTTGGACTAAAGAATTCCCCTGCAGTATTTTCAAGAGATATATTTGTAAAATTTAAGGAATTTATTCATAAGTTCCTTGAAGTATACTTAGTTGATTAGACTGTGTTCATTCTACTGAAGGATCATGTAGAAGTACTTAGTATAATATTGGATAGGTGTAGATAGTGTCATTTTTCGCTAAATTTAAAGAAGAGTATTTTTTGTGCATTATTTGGCATTTTATTGGGCCATGTGGTCTGCAACCAGGGATTATTAGTGTATCCAACTAATATTGCAGTGATTCTAGAGTTAGAACCACCTACATCAGTCAAATGGATGAGGGAAACTATGGGTCACATGGGATATTACAGGAATTTTATCAAAGGTTATATGTAGATTACAACACCTATGGAAAATTTGATGAAGAAGGAAGCAAAGTTCCAATAGAAGGAGGATTGTCATAAGGGTTTAGACACCTTAAAGCAAAAACTAGTGACCACGTCGATTTTGATATTTCTAGATTGGAACAAGGAGTTCCATGTTCATGTAGATGCGTCATCCATAGCATTGGGCGCAGTATTATCTCAACTAGGGGAAGGAGACATAGATCACCCAATTGCTTTTGCAAGTAGGAAGTTGTCTATAACATAGAAGAATTATATTACCACATAATAAGAAGGATTGGAAATGGTATATGCGCTACAAAAATTCATAAATTATTTATTGGGATCTCACTTTAAGATGTATACAGACCATTTTTAACTGAAATACTTAGTGAACAAGCTAGTGTTGGGGGGGAGAATAGGCAGATGGATATTGTTGTTTCAAGAGTACGATTTTGAGGTTTTGGTTAAACTAGGCAAGTTGAATGCAGGACTAGAACATTTATCACACATACTATCAGGAGAAGATGCAGGTAATTTAGATGACATCTTACCAGATGAACATCTATTTGCAGTCAAAATGGTGGATGACTACTTCTCAAACATCGTGCAATTTCTAAGTACAGGAATGGCTCCATCAGAAATGACAGTTGCGCAGAAAAAACAACTGGTAGTTAAAGCAGTGGATTATTAGTTGATTGCAGGAAACTTATACAAGTTAGGTGCAGATGGAATAATGAGACGATGTGTGTTGGAACATGAAAGGCCTATGATACTCACAAAAGCGCACGGAGGGATTGCATGAGGACATTGCGTAGGTAAAGAAACTACACAGAAAATTTTGTGTGCAGGGATTTGGTGGCCCACACTTCATAGAGATGCTAAAGAGCACTTTCAGGCATGCGATGTTTGTCAAAGGGTGGGAAATCCATCCAGAAGGGATGAAATTCCTTTAAATCTAGAGGTTACTTTGCAAGCATTTGATAAATGGGCCATAGACTTTGTGGGGCCAATCAATCCACAAGCAATAAGATCAAGGGAAAGGTACATAATCACCATGTCAAAGTATTTGACAAGATGGGAAGAAGCAGCACCAGTCCTAGATTTCACCGCGAAGACTATTACATGGTTTCTATATGAGAATGTAGTCACGCAATTTGAATGTCTGTGTATATTACTCAGTGATCAAGGAACACACTTCCTGAATAGATAAATTGCAGCATTGACTGAGGATTTTCAAATTCATCATCAGAAGAGTACCCCTTATCATCCTTGGGCCATTGGGATAGTGGAACAATTCAAAAATATCCTAGATAATTATTTGACAAAGATCTACAATGTAGGGAGAGATGATTGATACTTTAATAAGAGTTCATGTAGTTTTATGGGCCTATAAGACCACAAGAAAAAAGTTAACAGGGAAGACACATTTCAGGTTGATCTATGGGAAAGAAGCAATGATGCCAATGGTTTTTATTCTACCTATCCTGTGTGTTGTAGAAATTATTGATCTTTCAGAATCAGGCGCAGTGGAGGAGAGATTTTCACAGTTGGTACAGTTGAAGGAACATCATTTTTTCACAATTTTTCATCATCAAGTTCAGAAGGCAAGAGAGAAGGCATGGCATGATAGACACATTAAACAAAAAAAGGTCCAAGTGGGAGACTTAGTATTACTCTATGAAAGTAAGTTTATGCAGCATCCAAGGAAGTTTTGAATGCATTGGTTAGGACCCTATGTGATTCAGCATGTGATGAAGGCAGGTGATGCGCAGTTGGAAACATTGAATGGAGAAGTCCTTGGAGGAATAGTGAATGGAAGTTGGTTGAAGCTATATAGAGATGGTCAACCATCTGTGCAATAATTTGGGTTGTGCCAAAACACATGTATCATAGTAATTGTACTATATTAGGGAGGTAAAACACAAAAAAACATATAAAAAGTAGAAAAAGGAAGAAAAATAAATAAAAAGGAGATAAAGAAAAAGAAAGAGATGATAGATTAAAAAGGCATAAGAAATTGTGAAGAAAGAATGTTTGTCCCTTTATCGGGATGAGACTGTGTCGATTAAGAAAATAATACACTTAAGAAAAATATTGTGAAGTAAGCCAATGTGAAAGCAAGAACAATTGCACAGTATAGTACTGACAAGATAGTTAAAGGCATTAAAGCGAGGAAACAATAGCTACAAAGTAGTAATGACAGGTCAAAAGACGTTGTATAATCTTAAATGGTAAAAGCCAATGGAAATCACGATATCTTGGAAGTACAAGGAAAAAATACAACGATGGATTTGGTTATAAAGAAGAATTTATTTAACCATGCATCAACCCCATTGGAAGATTGGACAAGTTAGTTAAGGCGCAAAGGGACATGAACAACTAGCACAGTGGAAAAAAATCATTTGAGGATCATCAAGCCTTAGTTATTGTTATGATGAGTTGTGAGCATATAGAGTGATTCGAAGCAAACCAGATTCGACTCAGAGATGAACTACAGTCGCACCATAACCAACACAAATCAAATTAAGAAACTTGTCTCATGGAAAAATGGAACCACCAAAAGTTGGAGCACCATCACCGAGAGCTTTGACTTCGCAAG
Source organism: Picea abies (assembly GCA_900067695.1). NCBI lineage: Eukaryota > Viridiplantae > Streptophyta > Pinopsida > Pinales > Pinaceae > Picea > Picea abies. Next base: position 4,519 of record CBVK0100352947.1, read on the forward strand.
AAAGTTTTCACAAGGACTATATACCACCACAAAAAGACAATGCACTGTAGTTTAAAGTATCTGCAAATGGAAAATACCCACTTGCCACACCAGCAATCCCACCTGGTGTAAGTATTGAAGGAGACATTCTAGGAAAGATTTCCACTCTGAAGTTTGTCAATCATGATATCAAGGATAGGCAGAAGTTTCCCAACCTGGTGAGGGAAAATTTGATTGTGCGCTAAGATCATACTAGGAATATGAGCAATACTGTTGGAAATGCAGATGTGGGAAACAAGACTTGAGAAGTCAGGGATATTGAACCTACTGGAGGTTCCACACTTTGGACATAGCCTGGAAATCAATGCATGTGTTACGTTACTGCTTAGTTGTGTCAATGGAGGAACACTGTGGCTTGACCCACCGATGTCGATTAATACCACATTAATTGTGCATATCATAGGGATACCAAAAGAAAAAGAGGATTCGTCCACCTTGTTCAAAAAATCAAGGGAGAGAGCCTAATCAGAATCCATGAAGGAGAAGTTCCACACATTCAGGGGAAAAGGGGGGTTAGATGTTGCAAACATCAATGATGAAGGGGTCTTGTTTGCAATGCAGGCATTGGCCTGCAAATTGTTGTGAAAGTTTAGTAAGGACGAAGTACCAACTGCAGTAATCATTGTCACAAAAAAATGCTCTGAAGGGGTCCAAATGAATTGGCCCACCGAATCATTTTTTATAGAATGTGTAGAGGCCCAAGAGAAAGGAACAAAGTTTCATTATGTCAAGATTCTTATTTTGATTACACTTGTAAGATGGTAGGAACCGGGTTATTACCAACACATGAGAACAATTGGTAGAGGTAATACGGTTGCGTGGTATGCCAACTTATCACATACGCCCAACAAAAGGAGACAAAAAGATAACAATGTTACATTCTCTGTCTACTTTGACACAATCATTTACATCTTACCTCATACATTGCACATCACATCCTAGACGGTGGAAACATACCAGGATATTACATGATTCAAAGCAAGGATGCACCATATGTACATTCAGTCCAAAATGGACCTTGCGCTCCAATGGATGTCAACCAACTACAGATTGGCAGCCGATGATGTATGCATGATCGCTAATGATTGGGACGATGAGTGGAAAATCCCATCAAAACAAATGGGTCCCTAGGAAGAGGAAGAAGAATAGGATAGGGATGAAGAAGAAATCAACAAAGGACAGAGAAATGGGAAAAAAAATGGTGAATGGGATACACCAGGGCCGTCAGTAAGAGAAGCGCAGTCCACAGTTCCCAGAGCAAGAGTAAAATGCAAGGACAAGGAGAAGGAGACAAAAGGAGGTTCTTGTAAGAATATAAAAATGCACAAGGTACCCCCTACCTATAATTTGACCAATGATGACATGGAATGAATTGGATACTAGGTATGAAATGTTGCAGAAGAGGTCATAGAGGAAGCTATGAGAAAACAAGTAGAACGACACCTAAAGGTGTAGGATCAACTGATAGCTTTACAGCACCTCTTGGAAGAAGCTAGAATAACAACAAATTGCAGATCGAGTTAAGGATCGTCCACAAGTCTAGTTAGGGAAACACAGACATCCAATCTACCTCTGAACGAGTTAGCAGTTGAGCGAAGAATGTTACCAATCGATATGGATGCAATAGAGTTCCCAACACCCGAATTGTAATAACAAATGAAAGCAATAAGTCACCTAAATATATTGGTGTCACAAATTCCTATAAACATACTACATAGCTTGCAAGTAGGTATGTTGCATGAAATTTGGCTCCATGCAGATGAAGAAAACAGAGAAATGACAAAAGTGATGGATGAAAGGGCTCAATTGCAGCAACAATATGCAATTTCTCTACAACAAAAGAGAAAAATTGAATGGCAAGTGGAAGGATCGATGAAAGAAAAGACTGAGGTCAAGGAAAGGGTCGATAAATCTTTAAAAGAGAAGGACGAAGCTGAGATAATGGTGTAGAAGACACAAGAAGTCGTCTAAAAGTTGTACAAGGAAATTCCAGAAGTATTGATAGTAGGAGAGGCTACTATGGAAGAGTAGGTCTTGAAAATCGACGAAGTCATCAAAGGCTTTCGCACGAGGATTGAAGAATTGCAATCATAAACAGAGCCAGGAACACTGCTAGAGGTAAGGGCGGGACAAGAGAGAACAACAATGATGACGGTAGAAAACATCAAGAAGTTGGAAGAAGAATGTACAAAACTCTATGAGGAAAGTCCACAAATCTGGACAGAGCTGGTAGAATATCCAGAAATGAAGGTCATGGAAGAAAAATCAAGAGATGTGTGGGAAAAGGCATAGAAATCTTTAGAGAGTATAAAAACCATTCCACCAGCTGAACGAATGATCGCCATTTTGGCACAGAAGCAGTCATGTATGGAAATTGAAAACATGCAGGATTAGCATAATATCCTTTAGTAGTGCTTAGGACCACTGCAAGAAGAAGCACTTAGAGTAATAGGAAAACTGGAAACCGCACAACGAAAGGTAAAGCAAGAAGCACATGAAACATAAGAAAATATTACAACCCTGATTGTGGAGGGCGTAGAAGAAATTGTGGAAACAAAGACAACAATAATAAGGAAATTGCGGCAACTAAAGATGCCTCCCAAAAGTTCATCCAAGCAAGGAGTGTGCAAGAGACCTAAGTGGCACGGGATGATCCATAGGTGAGTGTTGGGGGCCTGTTGGATAGACAATGTGGAAATAATATTCATGAAAGTACTAAGTATGGAAGATGTGCGTAGAAGTAGAAGAAGAAAGAAGATAAGACAAGAAGATGTGCACAGTTGAGGCGCATTCAGGAGTACAATGCACAGTAAGAATAATAAATCAAGAGAATAAAGCGAGTGAAAAGGAAGGACAATAGTTCATCATACTAAAAGTAGAAAGGAACGTAAAATAAGGAAGACCAGTTGTTGAGAAGGAAAAAGTAGCATATAGAAGGAAAAGCAGGAAAAGCAAGCCCAAACAGTAAGTTAACTCAAGTTTTCATAAATTGTAATAGGGTTTTTGGGGTGAGCAAAGTAGGGTTTTAAGCCCTAGAATTCATGTATAAATATGTAATGGGTTGGGAGAATAGGGGTTCCTCTCTTTTGGTTCCAATGAGTCATGAGTTTTGTAGAGCTTTGTATGAGAGAAGAGTCTATGTTTGAATGTCAAGGAGATGTTGCAGAGAGAGGGAGAGAGGGAGAGAGGCTTGAACTGTAGATCATCTAGGCTAGATGAAGGAAAAGATAGCATGATGTATCTTTGTAAGCACAGTGCACAAGCCTGAGACAATTACAAAAAAGAATAATAAAGAATCCAATCATTGTGGATGTAGCCCAAAGTTGAGTGGACCACGTTACCACGTTAACTATTGTGTTTATTTTCCTTTTATGTGATTGATCATGGATACTTCCTTGATCTATGTTAGACTAGATTTATCTTATGTGTGATCATTGCACAATAAGCTACGAATGTTATCGTAATTGGTTTATGTAGAAATATGAATTATAATGGGAATACATAACTGAATTCACTAAGTAGCCTAAGAAGAGAAAATAAAAAATACCACACACAGAACAGATAAGTAAGAATGACAAGGATGATCACATCACATTCCCTCACTACTACAGAAACTTGGTTCATGTAGCCCTAATAGATTCCTTGGGTGAGACTTCACTTGCATGCAGGTGATGTTGAAAGGGATAGTGTCTGAAGGGTTTTGTTGGCCAATACAAATTGAACCTAGGGTTTTACAACCATGCACGCATGCCAACACATGTAAATTCTAGCACTAAATGAACTGAAGCATGAACCAATTAGACCCAATGAAAGATCAACCTTCACATGCACCTTAAAACTATAAATCAAATATAATTTTTACCGAGTGTAATTGAAGGTAATTCCAAATTTGAACAAGTGGTGAAAAACACTTGTTAAACCATGTAAAACCGATTAAAAGATATGAAATTAATGACAAATAGGCAACCTACAAATCTGATTTATTATCAAAAAATGCAATTTCCATACTTACATAACATGACAAAAAACCCTAGTAAATGATAAATAAGATGAAGAACAAATTAGATTAATCTCAAATATGATTTAAGAATAAACTCAAATAACTTAGTCTAGTATGAAATATTGATATCTATGTAACCTAATTAGACTTAAATGAAATATAATTTATCATATTCAGAAATTTATTTCTAGATTTCATATAACAAAGAAAAAGCAATATTTTTTTTTTTGTTTAAAGTGGTGGTTAAAATGAGAGATTAGTGCCAAATAAAACCTAGGGTTAATGGAGTCATGAAAATAATCTAAGAGGGTTATTTTCTAATATTATTAGGGCTGGAAAATATGCATAAAACATACTATAACCGCCCTAATAATGTTGTAAATTAATGCAGAAAAATTCACCAAGAAGGGCTCTCAAAGAGTTGCACCTTTAACTACTTAAATGGGTGTACTCTAGAATTGGAATTAAAAATCTACAACCATTCCAAATACATACAGTGCAAATAAGTATACCAATACTAAAATAAACAAGGAAAGAAGAGGGTAACACCACGCCAATTTCCTCCAATGTAGTAGATGTACTAATCCATGGACCAAGTAAATAGTTCTTGGATGCAAATAGATCAATACCAAATCCAAGCTTGAAGCTCCTATGTAGTTTTCCAATTCCATTCTCACTCGATCGTGTCCATCAAAGACGTGATAATTTGATAATTTGGTGTTTTCCCTTGAACAATTAATGGCACTAATGTTAGAGTAATTCCATATCCTTCATGCATTGTTCCTTTTATCCATTTATAAAACACAACAGATATAGTGATTGAAAGCATTAGGGTATAATGTGAAGCACTCATCTACTTGCAAGTGTGGCCACTAAAATTTCATTGTGAACTAATAGTGAAGCATAAAAAGATATTCAAATGAGCCTATGTAATTGTTGGTTATGTACATATGGTGGTTCAGATGAGATTAGGGCAAAGCTTTAAGCTCCCTTGATTCAAGTCCCATCCAAACTAGGGCATGATTAACAAGGGATTGGTATGAACAAAACAGAGTCGATTCACCATTTCATAGGGGTTCGAATGAATGATTTCGATGTCATATATATCCAAGATTGTTCTAAAAATGATGCCTGAATAACAAAGTTCCATATGATATTGCAAAAATCATGGCATTTCAAACCAACATCACTTGAAGATTCACATGAGAGGATACAAATTTAGTTATGTTACTCTATGCCTAGGGTAGGTATCATTACTGGCTTTTATAAGAAAAGGAAATAAGCCTCCCCTCCCCTCAAAACAGATGTGCCTTCATTATCGATGCTAGTGTTTCCTATATAGGCATAACAGGTTGTGGCCCATCCATATGTGATATGTTTGTAAATATGAACTAGCTATGAAGCAATTATTTTCTCCCAGAAAGAGAAGTCCAATTATATGTGAAAGGAATGATAATGTGATACCTAAGGTAGTCTTGTTGCAATAGATCAATCCATTTTGATCCTCAGAAAAGGGCATGCATTAAGAATGACTCTTGATTTCCTTATACCTGTTAAAATCCCACTTGAGACACTACCAAAAGAGATGCTTCTTCATATCTTTAATCTACTTGAGTGTGTTGATTCCATGAGATCTTTAGACAGAGGATTTATAGACTGTTGTGGATATTCCACTGGAAAAATTCATCGCAATAGATCTTGCAATATTCTCAAATCATATATTATCCAATTTGTTTCCTTAGATCCAAGATTGATTATTACTAGGTTAATGTTCAAATTTATGAAAACCACTGAAATTTATGAAAAACAAATAACAAGAAAATCAACACACCATCCACACAAATCATATACAAGATGGATCATAAGATCCACCTAGAAGGGGAGGCCTATGTTCTGCTCTTTTTTTTTCAATAATGAAATGAAAATACAAAGAAAAGGGCACTCACTATGGAGTTTCATTTGACATTGTGGCATGGATGGCTACTGCGGATTCTTCTTCCTCCTATGTTATTCTCTCAAATCCTACTCCTATATGCTTTACTCAACTATGGAACAATTACAATGTTAAAAGAATGGATCCTCCTCTCTTCATAGTGGCCCAGTAGTTAACATAGTCTGATATATGCCTAGTGTTAGTGCTTTTGCGTATCTCAACGCTTAATTAGTGTTAAGATTTTAGACCTTCCAGAATCTTATTGAAAGTCCACAATGACTATCTCCACAATTGAGGGGGGTGAAGTGGCATCCTCTCAGTACCATGGTGGTCAACATGGTATGTCAACTTGTGGGAGGCATAACGTCCGCATACGAACTCCTATTGTGGTAATTTTCACACCATTAGAAATATCTCAGTGTGTAAAAGATATTTGAGGGGATGAGAGCTATGATTGAAAATGTGTGACCCCAAAAAGTGTTGTTTGATTCCTCAAAATGGATTTGGAAGGTTCCAGACCCCCAATATCCAAACTAGGACTTGCTACTAAAATGGGCCCTGCAAGCCAATGCCTCTGATTTTTCCACCCAAAAAGTACTAACATAGATGACAAACTATATAATGATTCATTGTGGATCATACCTCTCCATTTAGGGAGGCTTTTGGTCCCCAAAAAATTTTACTAAATGAGGTGAGTAAATTTTCATCTACCTTCTCCCTAGAGTACCATTTTGCCTTGCTTGAAATTTGTCCTTTCAACTCCATCCGTTAAAGGTCATGCTACCCATGTCTAGTAGTTCTGGACTTCTTTTGAAAAATTATATATTCCACCAACTATATCTAATATTCTGGTGCTAATTCCTCTATGGCAGGTAGGACTTGCTCCTTAGTTTACTGATCCAACTTGGAAGGCTCATAGACTTTCATATTTTCCACATTCACAACTGAGTAAATGCACATATATGGGGGTAGACTGAGTCTGTTGGCATTATCACCAACCTTCTCAAATACCCCAAAAGGACCACACCTTGGAGCCTTGATCTTCTTACCAAGACCCTATAGATTTTCTTTATTTAGCTACAACCAAACTGTATAGTATCCCACCTTGTATGTTTTCTCAATTATGTTTTGATCATGTCTTTCCTTATACTTTTTCAATGACTTCTTCAACATATCATGTACTTGCAAAAGGATTTTCCTAACCTTTTGAACAAATTTCTTTGCTTTCAATGATTCTCCTATGATGTCTTCCCTCACTCCTCCTTGCTATCCATATACAACATCCAAGGGCAAAGGTGGAAAATGCCAAAAGCAAGTTTGAAAGGGGACTTTCCATTAGAAGTATGGACTACTCTATTATAAGAGTGTTGAATGTAGCTCAAATTCGTATCCCAGGTCTTTGGATTCTTATGACTATAACCCCTCAAAATTTGAACCAAATTCATGTTGACTACTTATGTCTAGCCATCTCTCTATGGATGCAAAGTTGTAGATCTCTTCAATTTGGTGTCCATATTTTCCCAAAGTGTAGTCCAAAAGACATTGAAAAATCTAGTATCCCAAAGTGCACCCAAACATGTTCAAAGAACATGTTTGTTGCTTATTATCCTTCGATGGTATCCATACAAGGCATAAGAATGCACATCTTGTTGAACATGTCGACTACCACAAATATATAGTCATTCCCCTTCCTAGTTTTTGGAAAACCACCCATAAAATCCCCTCTCTATTGAGGTGGCAATATTTCAATACTTGGTCACTGCTCAAAGGAAATCTATAAATAAGGCTACTCCCACTCAACTTCTCAAGAAATATGATGGCATCCCAAATGTGAAGCTACCATAGTTCCTCATATGAAGGTAGTTACCTTTCAAATTGTTCTTTCATCGGATAAATTATGGGGTTGTGGCCCCCTCCCAAGGTAATGGAACAATAGTGTAGCAATGATTTATATAGGGGTGTCTAGTGGAGTTTGTGCCCTATGGGACCCATCAGTATTGGAACTAAGTCACTTGTAGGCTTTAAAAAATTGGATTTCCACTAAGTTCCAATGGCTTCAATCTATAAATATATCCAATAAACAAGGTATTTTGACATCTAGGTATAACACCTTAAGGAAACCTCCCACAAAAACATATCAAAGATCAATACACTAATTTATTACATGATTAAAACCCTCAGAGAAGGAAACAATCCATGACCTTGGCCAATGTGGCCACTTGAGGCAATATATTAAGGCAAAAGGAACATAATTTAAAGATGAGTTTCTCATAGTCAATAATGAACAAATGACCCTACATGATCTTTAAATAGACATCATGGACCAATCGAGTGTTAATACATGGGTCAATATACCCATCAATATTAAGGAGAAGATGAATTGTCAGATCACTTTATATCTAGAACATAATCATGACCTCATATTAGATAATTACAATGCATATTAAATAAACACACATTACCTAAAAATACAATAGACCAAGTTGATATTAACTAACTCATAAGCATCTAAAAATATCCTAACACCCCTCCTTAAGAACAAATTGGGATAGGATTGAAGGATTTACAAAGGTGGCACAATAGGAGAAGGAAGGGGGCATTAGAGCCTATCCCCCCCTTAATGAACACTTCATGAACTCCTAAAATACATTGAATTTTAGAAAACTTCACTTTTGTAAGAGACTTTGTGAAAATGTTTGCAACTTGATTATCTATAGTGTAATAGTAAACTTCGAGAATGTGATCCTGAAGAAGCTTTTTGATGAAGTGCATGTGTATCTCAAGGTGGTTATTGCGTTGATGTTGAACGCGATCTTTGGTGAGTTGAATGGAAATTTGATTATCAGACTGGAGTGTGGTTGAATATTGTTTTTGGAATCCAAACTTTGAAAATATTTGTTGAAGAGACATGGTTTATTGACTTTCACTAACTATTGTTCAATTATATGCTTCTACTGAAGAAAGGTTAAATGCACATTGTTTCTTACAATACCAAGTGATAGATCTAGAACCAAGACTAAAAACATAACCTTCAATATACTTTTGATCATCAAGGTCACCAACCTAATTGGAAATAGTGAAACCAACCAACAAAGGAATCCCCCTGAACTATAATGTATCCAAAACTAAATTGTACCTTGGATATACTGAAGTACCATTTTTGTTTCTTTCCAATGGATCTCATGGGGAGTTTTCATATATCGAGCAACAATACCAAGCCTCAAAGAAAACATTGGAATGGGTATGAGTCAGATACAAAAGGATACCAACTAACTAATGGTACAAAGTGATATCTACTTTGGGTGTAGTATAGGTGGCAGCAATCTTTTCTCTAGATTGGAAGGGAGATGGAGTTGGTTTACAATATTCCATGTGAAATTGGTGAAGAAGGTCACTGTATACTTACACTGAGAAAGGGAAATTCCTTCCTTAGTTTGTAAAACTTGGAGACCAAGAAAATAATGCAAATGTCATGAGTTTTTCATTTCAAATTTCTTCTTAAGGATGAACTTCACATGAATTAAAAGTTTTGGATCACTACCAGTGAGTATAAAGTAAACAACATAAAGAAAAAGTATTATGAGATGCTTACTTACTTTCTTGGTATAGATATTGGGGTCAGGATGACATCTAGAAAATCAGTTGTCAAGTAGAAAGCTATCAATTTTAGTATACTAAGCTTGAGGAGATGTCTTAAGGCCATAAATATAATTTTTTAAGTTGGAAAACAAGGCTAGAATCATTTTGAATATAGCCAGGAGGTTGTTCCATGTAAATTTCTTCTTGCAAATTCCCATGCAAGAAGGTAGATTTAACATCCATCTAATGGACCTCCCATTTATATGAAGTCGTAAGGGCTATAACAAGGTGGATGGAATTCATTTTGATTAAGGGGGAAAAGGTTTCATTATAATCAATCCCTTCTACTTAAGAAAATCATTTGGAAACTACTCAAGCCTTATGTATTTCAACACTTCCATCTATTTCATACTTAGCTCCATACACACATTTACACCCAACAAGTATTGTTTTCCATTAAGGAATGATATTCTTCATTCATTGCTATCGTTATTATCCAAATACTTAAAATATCATAATAAAAAAGAAGTACACACCATGTACACCAATGTGTGTGTGGAGCACAACTCCAAGATAGATAAGAGAGATGAATGACACAATAACTTCTTAACGAATAGGATAATTTCCTACAAATACCCAGTACATTAATATATCACAATTCACATGTCTATAATAATGAATACATGATCTTTATATATACATATTCACACACTAAACATGAGGCCCCTTTACTATTAGGTTGACCCTATTACATGTATATTTACACATTACATTTACATTTAGCCACATATATGCCCCCTCTTGGAGTCATATCATATGCATTTAACCCCATATATGCCCCCCTTGGACCATAACATAGTACCCTCCTTCAAAAAGATTTGTCCTCAAAGCTTTTCAATTCAAGGCTTCACATGTGATGAAACCAAGTAATATGATTTTCTTATGTTGTTTTCTTCATTCCATTAATGATGATCCATCCATCCAAAATCAATTATTTTCGGTCTTAATACTTGGTGGCTAGTTGATGCATTATTTTATTTCCTTTGATTCCATGTATTGTTGTTGTAACTTCTCCAATTTGTAGTGGGTTTTGGTCTCTAATAATATCTTGTTGAAGAGTGGTTTTGTGATGCCTTGTTCCATGAATATTGATAAGTATTACATCTTCCTTGATAATGTTGTTATTGACCATCTTGTCTTCCTTGGATATTTCCTAGTAATAAGGGTGTCGATATGGTTTCACATTTGATGGTTTTCCTTCACTCTGCACATGCATTTCATCTGTCCTTTTTCAGAGACAATGTCATCCTCTATGGTCTTTTCTTCGTATTTGATTAATCTATCCTTGGAGATAATACCATCATATTTGGCATGTGCATCCTCTAGATGAATTTCAACTTCTTCAAGTATCTTCTAGTGACCTTCTTGAATCTTGTCTTCTTTCTCCTTTTGAATTTGCAATGTCACCCCATTTATTAAATTCCAACGTCCTTCTTCAAATTTGGATTGTGTTTTATTATTTTAACTCAACAGTATTTAGGGATTCCTTAACCTTTTTACAAACTTCCTCCTCAAGTCTTTTGGTATATTCTTCATCCAAGATCCTCGTTTCTTCCTGATTTTGATAATTATTTTTTCTTATTTAAATATATTAACCTCATCCAATATTTTTTTATGATGGTTTTGTAATCTACATATCTCTTCATCCTTTTTTTTCAATTCTTCCCTTGACTCCTCCTTTTCCCAGTTCCCTTTGCTACTCTTTCCATGTTTTAATTTTTGAACCTCCTTAATGAGTTCTTAATTAAGGTCTTGTATCTTAGATAGATCGTCACCCTTCTTCTTAATCTCTTCCTTTAATTATTTTAACTCATATTTAATTCTATGCATCTCCTCCATTTTTGTATCCTTGATCCATTTATTTAAGAGTTTTTCAAATGCTTCCGATGTGCAGTTCCATCTAGTATCCTTGCCAATACTCATTCACCACTTTTGAGCTTCACCAAAAACAAAAACTAAAAAATTGTAGTTGAAGGAGTCATATCATATTCCCTTACCAACCTCAATCATTCCATAGGTTTTATTTCATCTTTATCTCCATCTCCATCTTCATAAGAATAGGGTATTTCCATTGATTCTTAATTGAGGTCTAACCCCAACCCTCAACTTACAACCTCGATATGTTAAGGATAAGTATCTCAAATAGATATAAGCATTTTTCCAATATAATATTCTATGTTTTCTCTTTCCAATGGATTTTTAATTAGCTCAATCAGACATCCCAATCAAAAGTTATGATAGTTTTAAGTGAACATGCCTTTGAAACCCTGATTTGGAGTTTGTCCTTATGGTTGATCTTCTGTCTAATGTATTTATGAAATTTTGGCCCTTATGAGTCTAAAACTTCAGCCTGTAGTATTAAGATATGTATTTTCTACAATGTCATAGGTCTAACCAAAATTTGATGTGTCAAATGAAATTTATGGTAACTTTCCCAAACCTTGTTGATTTTTGGCCTTTTCTGGAGAGAGAACTTGTAAAGAATGCCACATGTCCAATATTTAATAATTTATTATAAAAATTGTAACAGAAATATTATGGACTATCCTCTTTCAAATGCAACTGGTGGCACTAAATTTGGATCCTACTGAAGAACATATGACTATTTTACCTAGAACACATATTTGAGACTAGTTATATGACTAGTCGAATAACCCTACCTTCCATAGACTATATCTCATAAATTAAAATGATCCAAACTCTAAAATTTTTACCATATGAAACTCTCTATATTTTCTCAGTATTCGGAAATTTTCAATCTAAAACATCACTAAGAAAATTTTATAGAGAAATTCCCAAAATGACTCGTTTGATATTGATTTTAGGGCTAGTAAAAATTTGTAACTTCCACAGATTATATCTATGAAATTATAATGACCCAAAACATAAAATTGGTACCACAAGTACATTGATATCTCTTATAAGTAACCTCCAAATTTTTCTTTCTAAATCATCCTAAAAAACAAGTTATAGATAAAATGCTAAGATGACTTACTTGGAGAAGAAAAACCCTAGGATCCGTGCTCTAATACCAAATGTTATGATCCAAATAATTAAAATATCATAATAAAATAGAAGTATGCACTATGTACACCAATGTGAGCGTGGAGCACAACTCCAAGATAGATAATAGAGATGAGTTACACAATAAATCCTTAAAGAATAGGAGAACCTCCTCTAAATACCCAATACATTAATACATCACAATTCACATGTCTACAATAATGAATACATGATCTCTATATATACCTATTCACACACTAAACATGAGGCCCCTTTATTATTATTTAGACTCTATTACATATATATTTACACATTACATGTACATTTATCCTCATATATCCCCCCCCTTGGGATCATATCATATACATTTAACCCCATATATGCCCTCTTTGGGTCATAAAAGTTATGTCCCAATATATATGGCCAGAAGATTCTACAAAGTTTATGGATCATGAGTCTCTAAAACTTTAGCCAAAATAGAGGAGGTTCATTGAAACTATGAATGTGTATAACATCTATCTAAAGGATAACCAGAAAGACTACCATTTGCTTCTCATGTTGTATGGACCCATTTAAGAAGTTATGGTATTGGTGCAAGTTCATGTTCAATGGACCCAATTGGAGGAAAGTGAGTAGGTGTAGGTGGATTTTCATCCTCGTTTTCATCATCTGAAGAAGAAACCAAAATAGGACCACTAGCAAAAAAGTTTGGAATATATGATGGCATAATCGTCGAAGATGGATCGTAGGTCGAAGATGGCATAAATGCCAAATTAGGCTCATAGGCCAAGACACATTCATGAAACTTAACATATCCCCTAATAATAATTTCATTGGAATAAGGTTGAAGAAGTCTATAACCTTTTACATCTTCATAATATCCAACAAAAATGTACTTATCACTCTTACGTTGTAATGCTTTCTTTTTCTGATCAAGAATGTGAACCCATGCTTCACTACCAAACACGTGAAAGTGGCTTACATATTATTTAATTTTACTCCATTATTCTTTTGGTGTCATATATTTTAAATACTTTGTGGTAGTGCAACTCACTATGTAATTTTCACAATTAATGGCTTCGACCTAAAAATAAGGACGTAATCCCTTAGATTGGATCATACAATTTGTCATTTCCTTTAATGTGCAATTCTTTCTCTTAGTGAAACCATTTTTCTATTATGTATATGGACTAGTATGTTGCATTTAAATGCCCTATGCATTACAGTAAGTTCTCAATTTTTGTTAACATATTGACCTCCATTATCTATTCTTAACTTCTAAAGTTGATGTCTAGATTGTTTTTCTTCAAGGACCTTCTAGGCCAAAAGCAAGTCAAAATTTTCACTCTCAAATTTTAATAAATAAATCCAAGTGCCTCTTGAGAAGTCATAAATGAAAATTAATAAGTACCACACAAATCATCATGAACAAGATGCAAGGGGATCGAGTGTGCCAAGAGGCACATTTTTCAAAACTATCTCAATGATGCTTATTGAAGACACAACTAGAACAAACACCATCTCTGCAAGAAATGGGAGGAAGACTAGTCACCATATTCTAATTATATAATTGTTGTAATGAGCAATAGTTTAGATTAACAAACTGCTCATGCCAAAGTTTGCTCAAGGATGACCCAAAGTTATCAAATTTGTATAACTTGGCAATATCATCAATGATTCAAGTTACTAGGACATGCTTAGGATCTTTTAAATCCTTAATTACAACTTGGTGAGATGAAAACTCTATTGTTTTACCTTCACCTGAATGAGTGATTTGATACACTAATAGAAGGTTGTAGGAAAGACTTGGAATAACTAGTACATCATTAAAATGACCATCATCTAGGTGAATTTTTCCAGACTCTACAACACAAAGAGATCTATCAACACTGACAAATATTTATTTGATGTTACATTCATTAAGAGAAAAAAATATGGCTTTATCCTTAGCCATATGATAAGATTCTCCAAAATAAATAAATCACTCATTAGAATAAGAAGTAGATGTTGCATTGAAGGAAAAACCAGAAGCAGTAAGTACATGTCCATGAGAAGAAGAGTTAGAAGAAGAAGAATGAAGACTAATGTTGTTCTTATTCATTGCTACTTATAAGGCTTTTATCTTCTTGAAATATTTAAATTCCAAATGACCACCTCATGCACAAAAAGTAAAATGTCTCTTAGTCTTCTCATCTTTTGATTTAGTTACTTTATCACCATTAGGAGTAGGAGATGGTTAGAAGGGTTTGGGACCCTTGTTTTCTTTGTCATTGTGAGGATTTTTCTTCTTCGGGTTCTTGACTTTGTCCTTCTATTATGCCACTAAATCTTTGTTAGATGTAATTGTAATACTAATCAATCGAAATTGAAAGAGCTTATATTTCTCTCTAATAAAAGAATCACATAAAGCTTCAGGAGAGAGAATTATGTAAGTATCCCCATTGACTAATAAAGGCTTCTCTATTGGAGTGAAAAGTAGAGACAAAAATAGAATAGGCAGTGACAAGCTTAGAAAGAATAGAATATATCAGTGGATCATTTGTCTTGATTATTTTACATTATGTAAGTAAAAGTATAAGTGTTTTGAACTTAGATAGAACATCTTCAACACAATAGAAATCACTGGGATTTAAAGTAATCAATTAA
Organism: Picea abies; assembly: GCA_900067695.1. NCBI lineage: Eukaryota > Viridiplantae > Streptophyta > Pinopsida > Pinales > Pinaceae > Picea > Picea abies. Next base: position 19,779 of record CBVK0100352947.1, read on the forward strand.
TTTTCAAGTTGGAGGGCTTGAATCTCATTGTGTTTTCCAAACATAGTTTCCATGTTTTACCATGTTGTATCAAGTATTTCACTTCCTTGAAGGTGAAACTAAAAATCATTGGAGATGGACATTCCAATTAATCCATGTGCTTCATCACTTTATTATCCCAACTGGATTTTTTTAATGCAATAAGAGGGGCAATTTATGTTCCCATGGTAAATTGGTAAGTCCCCTACTTTGTAGCATATCCTCCATACAAAATTTCCATGAGAAGTAGTTTGAACTAGTAAGCAGGAGATCATTTGAACTAGTTGTATTCCAACATATAGGTAAGATGAATTCAAAATCAAAAACTAACTATCCAAATAGAAATCTCTCGAAAAAATAGTGATATTTAAAAAAAAACGACACTAAAAATGGATGTCAAAGTTATGTAATTTTGAAAAAAGGCATAAAAATGAACCAAGGTGTCACATGGTAAGTGGAGGTTGATCAATGTGGTGATGGCTACACAATGAGGTTGTCGAGTAAAAGAAATAG
>CBVK0100352948.1:0-20307 GCA_900067695.1 Picea abies
TATCTTGTTGTGGCTAAGTGCTGAATTATCTTAGATCTAAGTACATACTGCGATGCTCTGTGCTATCTGTGAAGTATCATAAGGGTTGAATATTGATGAATAATCTATGCTAGGGGATTGCTAAGTGTTATAATCATAGATCTGTGTCTCAGCTAAGGTTGCAGACACCTGAGTCTTGTAACCACCCCTACCTCTACCTCGGGTGAGACTTCATCTACTTCACAGGTGTTACCGAAAGGGTCGGTAGTTAGGGTTTTGTTGGTGTGTTGTTGTAGCATTGAACCCTGGGTCTGCCCCTATGCCAACAGATCCCTACCTCACATCTTGTTGACTTAGGGAGTAGCCAGCCTGTGTATGACATCTATGAATTAGATTCTGAGGTGGAGATGAAGGATTTCCAAGAGAATCCTACAAAACCTTTTTCTTTATATATTAAGGAAAATCATTGTGTAGAAATCATCCATCCTGGGCCCACAGAAAACACTAAGCAGCATGTTGAGGATTTTTCTTGCCCTCAGCTAGCCAATTTTATCGAAGGAGACAACGAGGAAAGGGATCAACAACCTACATAAAACTTTCTCTCACCTATGCTCGCCACAGACATTCATCCAGAGGTGAGAATTTGTAAGGCAGAGCATGTTTTATGTTGCCAACCCAGTAAGTTTTGTCACCTATTTTACGACCCTATAGGGGAATACATGGAGTGGCAGTTTTTCCAAATATTAAAACCTCCAAGATTTATCTTGCCTTCAACACTAGGAAGAGCGCTGAAAAAAGTAATCAATCTGTTGTCACAGTTTCATTATTTTTTATTAATTAGTGACAAAGTAAGCAATTTTTCAATTAGGGGGTTACTTGATTCACTCCAGTGGAATTCCACTTTCACCTAGCCCTTTGTAAAAGTCAGTTATCTTAGGTGTTGTACATAAATAAGCTCCATCAAGAACAGGTGTGTTTTCTTTATATTTGTAAGCAGTGTAGATTAATTTTTTAGTATGTGGTCTTCGATATATATCAAAGCATGACTCCACAACCCAACACTAAGGCCCTAGAGCTAAAAAAGGAGTTCCTAGGGCCTCGCAGGGAGGCTCTATCCCCCATGGAGCCTAATGTTAGCACATATATCTGTAAGGGGGTGTTTCCCTAAGGAGTTGAGCCTTGGGTGAAAAAATGCAACAAAAGGGGCTTAAACACCCACCAAATACATTTTAACCTAAGTTTATGGGTGGTTCAATGGTTTGGATGCATTGTGTTAAGGAGTGTGCAGATCTGGCCGATCGATATTTTCACGCTCATATCTACTGTCCCGATCTGATATTAGACCCCCCTGACCTTCTACCTTTAACACGGGGGGGGGATCTGAGTTAGTGGTTTTTGGCCATGGCCCCCCCACTAACATGGCTTCCTGTCGTCAATATTAATGCCCCCCACACTAAACCACTTACCAACTACCCCCCCTCTAAGTAGACCACTTACCTCCCACTCTCCCGCCAACACCTATCCTCCAATCACCCGACCACGTGATTGTCCCCTTCCCGCTGGCACATCTCCCTTCTCACCTCCTGACATGAGTCTTCAACTTCCCCTCCATGTCACCTTCATCATGTTGTTTTGTCCCCCCTGACCACTCACATCCCTCTACCTCCATGTCTTCTCCTTGTGCCACATCACCCTCACTCCTTTGCACCTATGCTCCCACAGGTCGACACCCGTGCAATCCTGGTCATCGTTCCACCATCCACATCATCCACCTGGCTATCTTTCCTTCACTATTTCGTGTTGGTTTACCCCATCATATCGCCAGCTCCTTGCACCTTCCTCCATGTCTGCCTATAAGTTCTCTTTGCAAAGGTCCAACAAATCTTAGGTGGCAGATATTCACAGGGTGCGACCAGCATGTTTTCCAGGTTCCAAGTTGACTCAGGCCTTGTCATGATCCCAATGTAGAAAGTTAATGAAGTTTGGGAAGGTGTTTGAAACATCATCTCCTCCCATAAATGGAAGGCTCAAAAGTTATGGTTAAGGAGGAAAAAATGTTTGCTAGTCAAGTTCCTTCTTAAACATGTTTGCGTCTGACAGAAGCTTGCGTCTGACCAGAAGACTGCATACATAGTCTACCAGAGAGCATGCAGACGATAATCCTTAAACACATGAATCTATCGCTCATCTAGTGGTGGTAGTCGTGTCTGAGTATAAAGATGTAATTTTGATATTTTGTGATGGTCGATGGTTGATCTAGGCTCTCGTATTGTAAATGTTTTGATGAAGCTTTGGTTATTTTGGTTATGTATCTGTATTTGAGACTTTTTGTTTAATGAAAGTCAACTTCCTTTCCATTTCTCTCTAACAGCTATGTTAGAACACTCGGGCATGGATTATCCAGTCAAGGGTAGTTATGTTGTTGTGATGTAGGTTTGATCACAGTGGCATCATGATCAGTTTTAATCAATTTCCTATGTTATCTTTTCCCTTATTATATTGAATGTATCAGGCATGGAAGATCTAGTCGAGTTGTTACAGTTGCAGGATAATGGAGGTTTGATTATTCTGCTACTGTGACTATGTTGCTTGCACCATATTTCAGTGTCTGAAGTTTTATCTCAAGATTGCTCTTGATTTTTATTTTTCCTCTTCGAGCTATTGTTAGGCTTGATTCCCATAGTAGTCTCGTTCACCTCTCTCACCAATTCTTCCCTCTACTCACACTTAATCTTAACTCACTTACTAGAGGTGATCAAGACCTCACTTGCTTGTACATGTTGGTACCTGTTTTCTGAGTTTAAAAAATATTGTCTTGATCTTGTGCCCATTTGACCTCTTTAAAAACAACCTGTGACGTAAAACTCTGATGGGTACTGGGCTTACCTTTGATGCAATTCGAGGGTGACTTTTAGTGCTAAAACATACTATCCAAGAATCTTCTACACAACTGTAGATAATGATGACCCATCTATCATTGTACTATCATGAAGTCTTCACTACTACAACTACTTTACCATAATTACCAAACTCACAACTTCTTGTTGCAACTAATTTATTTTTAACTATTTTCTTAATGAAACAACTATACCCATGAGTAAATCCTAGTTACCATAAATTTGAATAGTATACTTATTCTAGGAGATTCTATAATAATTGACTTATTTAACCTTCTAGGGGCTTCTATATAACTCATGAGGGTTCTCCTACTCTCTAACCGTGAGGCGTTATGTGATGTTCCACATATCACCAGAAATGACATGACATATAATACCTCAAACAAACTTGGGTCCCTTACCCATGCCTTTGTGCTACCAAAATTCACTACCAGACCTCTCCAAGGGTTGACATCAATCTACAATATCACTCTCTAGGGGTTGAAATCAATGAAAACCAACAGTCCATACCGAATTTCCATTAGACTAATCCAATTGTCTGAAACATATCAAGAACAAGAAGTTTAATGAAGGATACATGGTTCTCCTCTATGAAAGTAAGTATTTGTAGAACCTAGGGAAGCTGAGTATGCATTAGTTAGGGCCATATCAAATAAATTTTGTCACGGATGGAGGTGTTGTACGGCTACAAGACTTAACAGGAAAGGAAGTACAAGGAATGGGGAATGGTAGTCGATTGAAACTATATAGAGACAATCCACCTACTAACTCTCAATAGTTGCACTGCAAAAATTAGACTTGTACATATCATAAATGGTAGGAGCTAAAAGAAGAAAAAGGAAGATAAAAACAAAAAAATGAAGAAAAAGACAAAAAGAAGTAATTAGGAGGAATAAGTGAGAGACAGAGAATTCATGAATGACAGTGTGCAACAAACAACAATTGGTGCGACATAATTTGGAATATTGCATGTAAGAAAATTAGACACCGCACAAATAACCGAAAAAAGTGAAAAACAAGACAGAACATTAATGATTGGGTTTATAAAAAGGGAAAAGCATGGGAAAGTTAGACACTTAGATATTTTTGAGTATCCAAGAACTTAAGAGTGTGATCAAAGGATGATTGAGCAAGAAGAGAAGTTATTCGATTGTGTGCAAGACTAGTTAGATGGCACCCCCGAAGGTTAGTGCTCCTAGTCAATTTGTACGAGTAACCTGAAAGTCAGGAAAGAGGAAGGAAATAATGGAAGAACCAGAGAATTTTGTGGATTTGGAGGACATGAAAAAATTAGAGACCAAATTGATCAGTCCCACCGAGATAGAGAAAGAAATATCAACTACATAATAGGTGCAAGCAGGTGAAAGCGCAGAAAACCATAACGGCATCACAAACCCTAGTTCTGAAAACCCTGCAGAAATGGAGGAAAAGGACAAACAAAAGCATAGAACCATTGTAGAGGAAGACCTATTTGAAGATATTATAGGCGAGTAGGAAATGGAGGGAGAAGAAGAATAAAAACCCAAGGACAAAGCCACAAAAGAAAACTTAGTCATGGGTCAAAAGAGGAAAGCACCAAGTGTAGTGGAAATTACTTTACATCACCTCCCAAATGTTGTAGTTGGAGTGGAAGACATGCTATGGAAGGTTCATAAGCTAAATTACTTGGACCATGATGTAAATGACACAACAAATTTTCCTGACTTCACGTAGGAATTATACTTGGAGAACATGGGGGAGGTAGGACCCCTAGGGAAACCTATTTTGGAGGTTGCACAGTGGGTTGTAGGTCTCCACCACTCAGGCATTATTAAGTTGTTCGACATACCACATTTCAGGCATGGTAAAAATGTAGGCCTATGTGTCAAAAAACTATTGGCCAGGGTACATGGAGGTATCTTGTGGATGGACAAACTGGTCCCCATAGACATGTACCTCATAGCTAATATCAAACGGTTTATTACAAGTGGTGTCAAGCCAGAAGACTATTTGGACAATAAATCCAGGGATAAATAAATTGTAGAGGAAGTGATATTATAGTTCAAGACAAATAGGGGAACATGAGAACTAATAATCATGGATATTAATAACCATGCAACAAATTATTCTACAAAGATTATGGCTTGCAAACTTTTGAGTAAGTGTCAAAAGGAAGAAGCCCCAACATGCATTATAACAATAGTTTTGTAGTGTGCAAAAGGTGTACTGTTCAGCTGGGCACCATACGTTTTGACCCAATTTATAATATATTGCAGATATGCACAATATAGTGGAACATAATTCCATTACTCCTAGTTTCTAATACTGATATCATTGGTGGGATGGAAGGAGCCCAAATTTTTATATTTTTTGGACAAAAAGGGTAAATGTAGTGTAGCATGCTATGAAACTTTGTGGAAGGAAAAGGACCCCAAGAACTAGTAAGAAAACAATGCATTATTTTCCATGTTCTTGGAGGTTATGCAGCAGAAGACAACCAATGTCTGGAGTATTCCAATTGAAGTGGTTCAATAAAATGAATGGATTTCCAATTTTAAGGCTTCAATACACCATTTATCGATTCAGGCCAGAAGGGACCCAAAGATTAAGTGGTTGGAAATGAGGTATTTCACATCACGAGAAGAAGTAGAATGGATTGTGAAAGACTAGCCTGCACAATGGAAGGTTCCAAAAACACAAAAGAAAGGAACAAAGCCTAAGGAGTCAACAGAAGTAGGAATATCAAAGAAGAAAGGAAGTCCAACAGATAGCACAAGGAATGTTGTAGAGCATGACCAAGCCTCAAGAAACAATGCAGCAAGAAAGAATCCAATAAAGAAAGAGACAGTGTCAAGGACAGAAGTAAAAAGGGTTGGCAATAAGGGAGATAGATCTTGTTCAAAGCAAGTAAAATATGGGGAAGCATCAAAGAAGAAAAATGAGGCATAGACCTAAACCCAAACGAAGAAGAGAACGGAAACATAGGAGGCATAATGATCTAAAAACGAAGAAGACTTGTATTCTTGAAAATATTTGCAAGATTTAATTCATGTTTTAAAATGAAAATGGATCAATTTTGCAACACAACTTTTATAGAAAATTACTCATTCAAGATGCATATAAACAAAAACAATAAATAGTGAAAAAAAATCACATAACACAACAAATGATAAAGGATTTCACGCCTCTCTTGGGCTACATCTCCTGGTCCAGCTTCCAATGGATCTTTTGTATTATTTTCTCAAAGTGCTCAAATATGTTCTTTACAATTCTCAAAATTCCAAATAGATGGCTCCAATGGCTTCAGAATGTCCAAAAACCCCTAGCTAGGTTTTTTCGACACCTCGTTTGGCCAAAAATTGAAGAAGATAGGCTTCCTAGAAGTTCCCCTTCAAACTTGTTGTCTCTAGATCGCCAAAACGCACCCTTGTTGCCTCAACCTAGCCCCCATGCACTTTTATGTGTTAAAACTCAACACCGGGCGCAACCACACAAATGGTACAAAATGTAGTACGGTTATGGGCATGCCTAGCCCCTAACGGCCAAGGTCGTGGTCGTGTGACCCATATGACCACGTATTTAAATAAAAAAAGGCCAAGACTTTAATAGCAAATGTTATCATGACAAGTGGCAGGCATTGGTTTTATAACCGTTTGAACCAAAATCCAAATCCAAATCCAAATCTATGCGCACGTGCCAACGATGTGACAAAGGGTCATATGTTATTGTATATACGACCGGGGGTTGGGGTTGGGGCTAAGCCCCAACCCGGACGCGCCCCAACTATCCACATATGCAAATTCAAATAATTTTAAAAATATTATATGGTAAGTACTACCATGTGGGTGTGTTGGCAGCCCAACCCTTGCCAAATCATTACGTTAAGTTGGAGTTTCAGGGTTCGAATCCCATGAACTACATAAAATTTTGAAAGACCAAACCAAAAAACGGGGTGCCACGTGGCAGCCCATGTCTAGGCCATGTGGCACCATATGATCAATCAAAAACTGCCACATGTCACAATATCATTTGTCCTTATCTGACAACCAATGAAAGCCATGTGTCGTATGGTCCTGCCAATTCAACTCTAGCATGTGTCGTATTGACATGCCACGTCAACATCCATATGGATTGTACAATCAACATCCCTTTTTTTTGCATGTTTGACGTTTTCAACAGAACGCGATATCTCTCTCATCCGACGTCTGTTTGAACCCAAACGAGTTGTGTTGGGTTCATGATGACGATACCTACGCTCCTATTTGATTTGAAGTGATTCCAAGGACTTTGAATTTTGAGCAATTTGATCCCCTGGATCACACCTTCCCATTGGAAAGCTTTTGGACCTCCAAAAGACTATTTTCAGTCTATCTGAAGATGAGGGTATAGCTCCCTCACCTTTCCAACCATAATCCACTTGGATTTTATTGGATTTGTGCCTTTAAGACCAACTCAAAGATATTCCACATTTCCTCGTGTTGAAGTTCTCATTCTCCTGTCAAGGATGGTGTCTTCATGTAGTTCTGTAAGATATTCTGGGGAAAAATCATCTATAGAAGGAATCTGAACATGCTCTCCTTGATCTTCAATCAAAGGAGGCTCATACAATTTCAAATTATCAACATTAACAACTTCATACATTTGCATATAAGGAGGCAAATCTAAATGGAAGGCATTGTTACCAATCTTGTCAAGAATCTTGAAAGGACCATATCGAATTGGTTTTATTTTTTTACCTTATCCTTTAAGCCTTTCCTTACTAATGTAAATCCAAACTTCATCACCAACTTGGAAACTGTGATCAACACGATTCTTGTCATGTCTCATTTTGTACTTGGCTTGACTCTTTTCCAACTACTCTTGTACCATTTGATGTATCGACTGAATTTGTTCAATGAAATTTTCTTCCCTATCAATGTCATATTGACCATCAATAGAAATATCCTTCCCAAAGATAAAATCTAAAGGAGATTTGGGCAAATATCCAAAACATGCTTCAAATGGCGACGTTTGAGTTGAAGAGTGCTTAGCTCAATTGTAAGCATGTTGAATGTAGTGTAAATGCTCATCCCAAAGTTTAGAATGCTTGCTGCAATAACCATGAATAAGATGCACCACTGTTCTATTTACCACTTCTGTCTGACCATCGGTTTGTGGATGAAAAGCTATGCTTTTTTACATTTTGGTGTCCATGAGTGCCCATAAGCTCAACCAAAAACTTCCAATAAATCGAGAATACCGATCAGAAATAATGGATTTAGGCAATCCAAAATGCACCCAAACATTTTGAAAGAACATTTGTGTCATTTGCTCAGCTGTAACCTACTTCTTACAAGGCATCAAAATACAGATTTTGCTAAATCAATCAACCACAACATAAATATAATCATGATTTCGTTTAGACATAGGTAGACCTCCTATAAAATCCATAGAAATACTTTTCCAAGGACGAGAAGGAACCGGAAGTGGAGTATACAAACCCAACTTTCGATTGCTAGGTTTTATTGTGGCACATAACGAACATCCTCAAACATATCTTGAAACACTTTCATTCATTTTGGGCCAATAGCAGTACCTTTGCAAATTAGGCACTGTCTTGCCTACACCAAAGTGACGAGAAATAAGAGAAGAATGGGCTTCTCTTATTATGTTGATTCTTTCACCCTGTGGAACACATAGCTTGCCAAGATGATACAAAAGATTATCATGCACATGGTAATATAGTTCCTCAACAAGGTTAGAATGACACAAAGTCTCATATACTTCTTTAAAATCAGTATCTAAAGCATATTTCTCAACATAACTCTCATGCATGATAGGACTATGCTTAAGAATAACTGAAGCACTAATAATAGGCCTTGAAAGCATATCAACAACTTTGTTCTAAATTCCCTTCTTATACTTGATGACCAAGTGGAACTGTTGTAGAAAACCCATCCATCTGAAATGCCTAGCTTGTTGTAGCTTTGTTTGTGATTGTAAGTATTGCAGTGGTTGATGATCTGTGTGGACAATGGTTTCTTTCCCCAACAAATAATGTTTCCATTTTTTCACACTTTGCACCAATGCATACAACTCCTTATCATAAGTAGGATAGTTAATCACGACACCATTAAAAGTTTCAGAATGAAAACAAATGGGCTTACCATGTTGTAGCATAATTGCTTGCATCTGTTTGGATTTCAAAAGGTTGTCTTAAATTTGGAAGTGAAAGAACTGGCGCTAAACTGATCTTCTCTTTCAATGTATCAAAAGCCTTTTGTTGCTTGCCTCCCCATTGAAAAACTTGCTTGACAATTGTCACTGCATGTAATGGAGCTGCAATGGAAGAAAAGTTAGCAATAAACTTTCTCCAATATTGTGTTGCTCCCAAAAAACTTCTTACCTCTATCACATTGTTGGGCTTGGGCCATTCCAATATGAATTTGACCTTGGAGGGATAAATTTTTAATTCGCCTCCACCAACAATATGCCCCAAGTAAATAAGTCAAGTCTTTCCAAACTCACATTTGGACATCTTCAAAAACAACTTTTCCTTTCTCAAAACATCCAAAACTTTCTCAAAACATCCAAAACTTGTTTCACATGCTTAACATGCTCTTCACGAGATTTGATAAAAATCAAAATGTCATCCAAGTAGACAATAACACAATCATCAAGAATAGGCCTTAAGACATCATTCATAACTCTCATGAAAGTAGCAGGTGCATTACAAAGTCCAAAAGGCATTACCATCCACTCAAACAAACCTTTCTTTGTTTTGAAAGCTGTCTTCCATGTGTCTCCTTCAGCTATCCTGATCTGATGATATCTTCTTCTCAAATCTAACTTAGTAAAATATTTAGCATCTTTCAATTGATCAAGAAAATCATCGATTCTAGGAAGAGGATAACGATTATTTACCATAATCTTGTTCAAAGCCTTGAAATCAACACACATACGCCATGCACCATCTTTCTTTGGTACTAACACAATTGGAGATCCACATGGCGACGTGCTTGGCACAATGACCCCTTTGTCGAGCAACTCTTGGATTTGTTTTTTAATTTCGGCATTCTCCATGACTGACATCTTGTACATACCAATGTTTGGAAGAGGACAATCTTGCTGCAATTGAATTTCATGTTGGATACCCCGTTTTGGAGGTAATCCCTTTGGTTCTTTAAACATCTCATCATATTGATTAACAACCTCATATAGATCAGATTTTAACTTTGCATCACAACCTTGGACCACTTCGTTTTCAATATCATCTTTGGGTTTAATCATTAAGAGAACAAAATTCTTGCTAGCATTGACTAATCTCTTCATTTGTTCCACATTTACAAGTGATAAATTCATCTTCTTTGTATGGGCTCTAACAATGTACTCAACTCCATTCTTAAACAAGTGATACTTATTCTCATGACGATGAAAAATAGCTTTCCTATCATATAAATATTGGCTTCCCAACACAATACCACAGATATCCAAAGGAATAACATCAAGCTCTAGCTCATCAACAAAATTTGCAGTGATAGAAAACCTAAGTTTACACCTTCTTGTCACCTGTAATTTAGCATTATCACATATCCAACCAAGAGGGTATGGCTTAGGATGTGGAATTGTTTCCAATTTTAATTTCTTAACAGTGTCTTCAGATATAAGGTTTTCTTGAGATCCAGTATCAAATAGAGTATCTATTTGGGTATTCTTTGAAACAACCCTTATGTGAAAAAGTTCAATTCTCTCTTTTTCTTGTCGAGTTACATTGAGATTATTGTTACTTGAAGAACTAGTACTTGCAATAGAACCATTACCTTGATAACCCATGGCTGTGATCTTTGTTTCATCACCTGAATCAGAACCTAAATCATGTTGTATGGTTGCAGCAGTCTTTGACTTCCCTTTGTTGCCAAACTTTTTGGGTCTTCTTTCAGGATGAAGTTTCCAACAATGGTCTTCATCATGGCCATCTTTTGAACAATGTTTGCATATGAATTTTTCTCCCTCTTTCTTAACAACAACATTCTTTTTTCCATTTCCTTTGAACTTCCTCTTTCCTTTGTCTCCATGACTGAAAGGCTTCTTGTTACCCTCATGAGTTTCATTCCTTCCTCTTGCTTCCAAATGAGTGGCCTGAACACAAACTTCATCTAGATTTGAAGGATTAAACATGAGTATTGTATGTCTCAAATAACTATGTAAAGCTCCAATGTATTTAAGTAAAGTTTCTTAAGAAGACAAATCTACTCCCAAAACCAAATCTCTTCTCCTAAGTTCTTGTGTAAAGCTTTGCACATTTTTTCCTTTAGCTTGTCTAAAATTTTGCCAATCCATAGTAGCTTTTTTCATATTTGCGAATGGGTAAAATTGTCTTTTAATTGCAACAATAAAATCATTCCAAGAGGTTAAAACTTTACCATGTTTCTTCCTGTCCTCTTGAGTCTTGGATTCCCACCAAATGAGTCCTGCACTATCCAATCTTAAAGAAGCAAGCCGAATCTTAGTTTCATCATCTTGAATTTTTTGTATCCTACAATACACCTCAATCTGACGAATCCAATTATCTAATTTCTCAGCATTTACTTCTCCATTGTACACTGGCAATTCGAATTTAATATCAAGATTTAACAAAGGAATTTGTGAAAGAGTTTTACCATGTCCTTTTGGAGAATTTGGAAGAGGTATTGAACTGGTAGAAGAAGAAGAAGAAGAAGATGGAGGTGAGGGTGGTGGAGAAGCACCATTCCCTCCATTTCCATTTGGAGTTTTATCACCATTGTCTCCCTTGTGCTTTGAAGGGTTAGAGCCTTCACCTTGCAATCTTGTATTCCTTTCCATCAAGAGTTTCATCATTTCTCTCATTTCCATGACATCCTTTCTGAGATCTTCATCTTCTGTAGGAATATGTTCATGACTCTCTTCATGAGCCATACTTGGTGAATGCCTCGTTGAAACTTGTGGTGATGATATAATCTTCCTCCTTGAAGGATGATAACTTGGCTCTACAAGTTGACCTTCTCCTCATGTGAGTTTCAACCTTGTGAGCATTAGAAAACAAAACACTTGCAAATAATCAAGTCTTCAAAAACCTATGCTCTGATACCAACTTGATCTAAAAATGAAGAAGACTTGTATTCTTGAAATTATTTGCAAGATTTAATTAATGTGTTAAAATGAAAATGGATCAATTTTGCAACACATCTTTTATAGAAATTACTCATTCAATATGCATATAAACAACAACAATAAACAATGAATGGAAAACACATAACATAGCAAATGATAAAGGAGTTCACCCCTCTCTTGGGCTATATCTCTTGGTCCAGCTTCCAATGGAATTTTTGTATTATTTGCTCAAAGTGCTCAAAAATGTGCTTTACAATGCTCAAAATGAAAAATAGATAGCTCCAGTGGCTTCAGAATTTCCAAAAACCCCTAGCTGGGCTTTTCTGGCACCTCATTTGGCCAAAAATTGAAGAAGAAAGGCTTCCCAGAAGTTCCCCTTCAAACTTGTTGTCTTTGGATCGCCAAAATGCACCCTTGTTGCCTCAACCTTGCCCCCATGTGTTTTTATGCGTTAAAACCCAGCACCGGGTGCAACCGCACAAACTGTGCAAACTGTAGGACGGTTATGGGCACGCCTAGCCCCTAACCGCCAAGGTTGTGGTCGTGTGACCCATGTGACCGCGCACAAGTGAAAAAATGGGCTCTATTTCCAAAGGCGAATAGAGAATGGACAAGTGGCCATCGAATGGTTGGTCATAACCATTTGAACCAAACCCAAATGAAAATCCACACACGCGTGCCAATGGTATAACAAAGGTCACATGCTATTGTATATACGACTGGGGGCTGGGGCTAAGCCCTAGCCCAGACCCCTGCATCAACCACACATCAACTCAAACTTAAATTTATATAATTCCATATATATAAAAAGGCTCATACGGTGGCATGATGGTTGGCGTCCCTTCCCAAGTCTCTTCCCCTGCCTGGAGGTCGCGGGGTTGAGTCCTGCCGATTGCAAAGATTTTAAACCACCGTCCAGGTGACATGTGGCGGCCATTGATTGGGCCATGTGTCATCATACTATTAGCCACCAAGATGCCACGTGTCCAATACTCATTCGACCATATCTACCAACCAATGAATGCCATGTGTCATATGGTCATTTCTACCACGTTTTGTATGGACATGGCACGTCATCATCCATACGGAATGTACGAACTGTACAGTTAGCATCCCTTTTTTTGCCTATTTGTCGTTTTGAACAGAACGTGATATATCTCTCTCCCGACGTCCATTTGAACCCAAATGAGTTGCGTTGGGTTTGTGACGACGAGGGCTATTCCCTTGTTCGATTGGAAGCGATTATGAGCACTTTGAATTTTGAGCAAATTTGATCCCCTAGATCAAATATCTAATAGAAAGATGATCTGTATTGATAAAAACCGTGTATCCAGTGACATAATGTCCAAATTATTTTTTAATGACATATACAACTACAAGAAATTATTTCCAAATGAAATTATAATTTAGTTCATCTCTAGATACATTTTTGATAATAAAATAAATTGCAAAGGGGTTCTTATCTTCTTGTTAGCCCAAAAATGCCCCTAGCACTTTGTTAAATGCATTTATATTAATGTGAAATGGTATATTCCACTTGGGGCCTTGCAATATAGGGGTTGAGATAAGTTTTTCCTTGATTTTATCAAAGGCTCTTTGGAATTATTTTGTCTAGTAGAAGTCAATGACCTATGAACAAGGGGGAGGCCATTTTTCTAAAATATTTGATGAACCTCATGCCCTAAAATAATACTTACATGTTTTTTCTTTCTAGGTTTAGGAATATATTTAATTATGTTAACCTTAGTTTGATATACTTCAATCCCCTTTAGAAGAGATATTCTTCACTCATAAAAATGATGCATTTTTCATGGCTTAGTGATAGGTTCATTTCCTCACATTGTTTTAGCACTTTTTAAATATTGGCTAAGGCCTCTTGGAATGAATTTCCATATGGGGTGAAATCATCCATGTATATTTCAATAGTGTCATGGAATAAATATGAAAATATGTTGACGACAACCCATTGGAAAGTTGAGGACCTTTTGCTAGGCAGGGAAACTTTGAAGGACCTCTAATGTGGACATCACACACGGGGTTTGCACCATATCTTCTTCCATTGAGTATTTTTAAGTAGTGCAAGCATTAGTATTATGCAAAGTCTTCTTAAACACACCTCTAGGGATGTAGGGCATCGAGTCTGTAGTTGGTTTCTCAATATGGAGGGGGGTCAATGGGTTAGGAACTTCTTTACATTTGTTAGAGGACTCAGGAGGCATACCATAGTCATAGTTCCTTGTCAAAATATGGAACAATGGAGTCTAGACCGAAACAATGGAGTCTAGATAGTGGAGTCCCTAGGTGTAAATGGAATCTTCAACGGTTCTGATATCTGGTGCACCTTCAGAATTAAAAGCTCATTGTCATTCTATCCAGGGAAAAGTCTTCAATTCGTTCCTCAGAAATGATGCCATGAATGTTAGCACTGACAGTCACCCTCATATTATGGAAGGATGAGCCCAGTACCCATCAGAGTTTTTGGTGGATGTTGGTTTTATATGAGTGGAGGTCAATGGACAAAAATCAATATATGAATGATGTTCGACACAGAACTGGACAAGAAATGAATAGGGAAGTGAGGGTCGCAACTAACTTTAGTCAATGAATTGAGTTTAAGTGTGAGTAGAGGGAAGACTTAGTAAGAAAGGTGGACAAGATTGTTATGGGCATCAAGCCTTCAAGAAACTTGGAGAAGAAAAACTCATACTCAATATCACTCTTAAGCTCAATATTTAGACACTGAAATATGTCCAAACAACATAGTCACATTATCACAATGATCAAACCTACATCATCATGCAACTACAACAACTCGACTGGATCCTCCATGCCCGACCCATTCAGTGTAAGAGGGAAAAATATCACAAGGAAGCTGACTAAAACTGGTCACGATGCCGCTGCAATCAAACCTACATTACAACAACATAACAACCCTTGACTAGATCTTCCATGCCTGAGTGTTTTAGCATAGTTTTTACAAAGATATGAAAAGAGGTTGACTTCTATTAATCTGAAAGTCTCAAATATTATACATAACCAGAGAACAATTATGGCTTCAAAACATTATAAAATAGGGAGATATGCTCAACTAGTTGACGACCTTAACAAAATATCACAACTACTTCTTTATACTCATAACCATCCCTGACAATCAGGAGTTTGATATGATCACTACATTCAAAGCATTTCATCTGAGCAGTCTTCTGTCAGAATGTGCATGTATCCCTCTGTCAAACACGAGCTCAAATCAACATGGGTCTGCAGGAAAATTCATCCATGGGGGTACCTTGGGCTGACAACTTTGTTTTCCATGTCCGAATATTACATACTTTCTA
The DNA here is from genome assembly GCA_900067695.1 of Picea abies. NCBI lineage: Eukaryota > Viridiplantae > Streptophyta > Pinopsida > Pinales > Pinaceae > Picea > Picea abies. The sequence continues at coordinate 15,302 of CBVK0100352948.1, forward strand.
ATTACTAAGTGAGTCGAGGTTTCAACCACCAGCTCCATTTTTATTAACTTCCTTTTATTGAGATTGAAACACAGCTTAATGCCCATGGGGAAAACACATGCCTCTCTTAGATAGGGCGCTATATAAACATGTGATTGTGGGGCTGATCAAAGGTGGTTTGGGTTCACACCACTTTTGAGCCCATAATCCACCACCTTTTGTCACATATTACTTTTACCAAACTGTGGTTTCAATTGTGGGACCGCTCAAGAAAATTATTTCTTGAGCACGTCGCATCCCTGCAATGGACTGTGGTCGTTGATCTTGTGATATTGGAAGAGGATTTATGATCAACGGCTCAAAGATTCCCTCTTCAGATAAATGGATTAGATCTTCCCTTTTCGAATCGACGACCGATATTTTCTTCGTGATTCAGGCTTCAAACTTTTCAAACTTAAAATTTTATTTTCCCTAAGCAAATCCTTCGGAGCTAGGGATCCGATGACACGTGGCTCTTGGATTTGGATGGTTGAGATCCACTTTGAGTCTCCAGGCTTTGGTAAAATAAAAAATCAAATATCGCCTACCTTCAGCTTCTTTTACCCGGAGCTGTCAATCTGTTGACACGCATCCTCTTGAATCGAACAACCAAGAATTACTTCGGGTCTCCGGACTCCAGGAAAATAAAATATCGAAACTCCTCTACCTTCAACTGCTTTTACCTAGAGATATGGATCTACTGATGCATTCCCCCCCCCATGGATGGCCTAGATTCACTTTGGGACTTTGACACTTCTGGCTTTGGGAATTCTATGCTTCAGACCTTCAGGATTTCTAAGCACTTCTCATTTAAAATATTCCAAAGCTCATTTCCCCAAAGGCTTGGATCTACTACCACCTGTCCCCTTTGATATCAATGGTTCATATTCACTTCGGGGCATTTCTCTCTGGCGCTATAATTTGCACAAGTTTTCACTCCCAAACGCCCGAGAGCCACTGATCTGAATTGTTCCTGGAATTTCCATCGTTGAAAGATTAAAACTACCTATTGCTTATGCCTCAATCCTGAAACAGATTGTTAAGAAAACTACACTTTGTGTTCTTGGATACGGCCTGTACGATCAAGGATTTGGACAATTTGTTGTGGGCTAGGGAGAACATAGAGAACAACAACATAAACAAAGGATACGGGTGTTCATCCTTAGAGAAAAATCAAGAGGTTTAGGGATGAGACTTCCTCCAGGTAAGACATCAAGGGGAAATAGGGCGCTCGAATGAAAAAAGTGCAAACACACACCGATTTTAACAGTCAAAGGGGACAAATTTCAAGACCTGGCCTACGTAAAATAGAGAGACAAGTAAAAAAATTATAGAATTGGGTATATCAACACACAAATATGGCCCTTGATAACCTTATGTGATAACATTTGTCTCCATAGGGGATGGCATGCTCCCTGCGAGCTTCCAAGAAGAAGTATTTCCACTGCCTTAATTGTTGGGTTATGGAGTCGAGCTCAAAACTTTCGCTTAATAAAACAGGGAAATATATACACACTACTCTACTAAAAACGAAAACAAACACATGGGATCTAGAAGGAGATTATTTATGTACAATCCTATAATAATTTATTTTTACAAAGTTCTAGGTGAAAGTGGACTTCTAGCAGAGCCAGTCAAGTAACCTCCTAACTGAAAAATCGTTTACTATGTCACTGATCAAATAAAAACAATGCAACTATGAAAGAAAAATGATTACGCTTTTCATCTCTCCTCCGACCATTGAACTGAGGATAAAGTTGAGTGGTTCCAAGACACGAAGAAAATGAAACTCCATGTACTCCCTTACAGGTTCATAGAATGAGTGGAAAAATCCACTGGGCTGGTGACAAAAAACATGTTCTGTCTTGCATCTATTCACACTAGGCTGAATGTCTCTGGCAAGGGAAGGTGGGCGAAAGGATGATGCATAATGAATAATCCCGGGTGGTGGTTTCTCACTGATAGGTTCCGACAAGGATATAAACTACACCTTCATCTTCTCCTCTTCTTCTTCACGGCTCTCCCGAGGGTCAGATTCATAATCGTCATAAACATGAACTGTGGGAAATATCTGCTCTTCAAACTATTGCTTGGTGTCTTCTGCAAGTCTAGGATGGCTGATTTCCTCACAATATTTTTCATTAGTGAACAGAGGATAAGAATCTACAATATTTTCTTGGGAATCCTACAAATTCAGCTCAAAAACTGATTCATAGTTGTCATACACAAGCTGGCTTCTCCCCGAGTCATCAAAATGTGATGTAGGGCACTGTTGCTCTTCATCCGAATACACCATTATTTCTTCATTTAAATCTGAGACATCAAGCACATTAGGAGCAGAAATTAAGGCGTCTATAGTTATGAAATATTCAATACTATCACCATCCATAGGAATGTCAAGAACATCTATCTCAAGGACTGGAGAATCCTCATCGCTTTGTTCAAATTCCAACCTTTCTATTTTGCAGAGAGAGATTTTACCAGTTCCATCAGCTCACCCAAATCATCTTCTTCCTCCTCATGGTCTTCATCCTTACATATTTCATTAGAACTAGCTGTATCTTGATCATTGTCTTCATATTCCTCACAACAATTATGACAAATAAACTCAGAGGAATAAAATTTTTGACAATGTTTATTGAAAGCCGCATGAAATTCTCATAGGGAGGAGATGTTGGCAAGGGGTAAGGAGTGATACCAATGATGTGCATCTCCTGCTAATGAGAACATGAACATATTCATTAATACATCTTCATGATGTATCTCCCACTAATGCATGAGTTCATGAAACTCATGGAGATGTTGAGAAGGGTTGTCCTATTTACGCTCTCTACATATGGGAAAATAATCACCTCATTCATTTGGAGTAGGGACAACATTAGGAAAAACAAGAACAATAGAAAAATAAAAAGGAGAAAAACTTTGAGCCAGGATTATTTCCATTTCGAACCAGTGGAGTCACCAATCAATCCTTTAATCATGGAGTCACCAGGTGAATGATATGGAGAATGAGTGTGTTTGGTCTTTGTTCACCGTCAAAGACTAAATCTGATTGTTGTGTTCCAGGGGGCTCCAAGTGTATCCAGAGGTAGTCACACTGAAACAATGAAGTCGCTAGGTGCAAATGCAATATTCAATGGTTCTGATATCTGATGCACCTTCAGAATCAAAAGATCGTTGTCTCTCTACCTAGGGAAATGTCTTCAATTCATTCCCCGATAATGACTCCATGAATTTTAGCACTGATAGTCACCCTCATATTACGGAAGGATGAACCCAGTACCCATCAGATTTTTTGGTCGATGTTGGTTTTATATGAGTGGAGGTCAATGGAAAAAACTCAATATATGAATGATGTTTGACACAGAACTAGAAAATAAGTGCATAGGGAAGTGAGGGCCACAACTAACTTCAGTCAATGAATTGAGTTTAAGTGTGAGTAGAGGGAAGACTTAGTAAGAAAGGTGGACAAGACTGCTATGGGCATTAGGCCATCAAGTAGCTTGGAGAAGAAAAATGAAGGCTCAAGATCACTCTTAAGCTCAAACTTTAGACACTGAAATATGTCCAAACAACACAGTCACAATAGCACAATGATCAAACCTACATCACCATGCCCAAGCCATTCAGTGTAAGAGGGAAAAATATCACAAGGAAGCTGACTAAAACTGGTCACGATACCACTGCAATCAAACCTAAATTACAACAACATAACAACCCTTGACTGAATCCTCCATGACCAAGTGTTTTAGCATAGTTTTTACAAAGAGATGAAAAGAGGTTGACTTCTATTAATCTGAAAGTCTCAAATCTTATATATAAACAGAGAAGAGTTATGGCTTCAAAAAATTACAAAATAGGGAGCTCTTCTCAACCAGTTGATGACCTTAACAAAATATCAAAACTACTTGTTTATTCTCAGAACCGTCCTCGATTATCAGGAGTGTGATCTGATCACTACATTCAAATCATTTCGTCTGAGCAGTCTTCTATTAGACTATGCATGTATCCCTCTGTCAGACACGAGCTCAGATCGACATGGGTCTATAGGAAACTCCCTCCATGGGGGTACCTCGGGCTGAGGTATATGTTTTCCATGACTGGCACCTCCATACTTTCTAATTATCAAGTGAGTCGAGTTTTCAACCACCAACTCCATTTTTATTAACTGCCTTTTCTCGGTATTGAACCATGGCTTAATGCCTAGGGGGTGGCCACACATCACTCTTAGATAGGACGCTATATAAACGTGTGATTGTGGGGCCACTCAAAGGTGGTTTGGGTTCACACTTCTTTTGAGCCCGCAATCCACCACCTTTTGCCAAGTATTACTTTTTTCAAACCGCGGTTTCAATTAGGGGACCGCTCAACAAAATTATCGCCCGAGCACGTTGTGTTCCCGCAATGGAATATGGTCATCGATCTTGTGATCCTGGGCAAGGATTTATGATTAGTGGATCAAATATTTCCTCTTCAGATCAATGTATAATATCTTCCCTTTTCGAATCAACGACCGAGATCTGCTTCGCGATTCGGGCTTCAGACTTTTCAAACTTCAAATTTTATTTTCCATAAGAAAATCCTCTAGAGCTAGGGATCCAATGATGCGTGGCTCCTAGATCAAAACTCAAATCTCCCTTACCTTCAATTTCTTTTACCCAAAGCTGTCAATCTGTTGATGCACATCCTCTTGAATCGAACGATCGAGAATTACTTCGAGTCTCTGGAATCCGAGAAAATTGAATCTAAAACCTCCTCTGCCTTCAACTGATTTTACCCAGATCTATGGATCTATTGATGCGTGGCCCCGTCGATGGATGGTCCAAATTCACTTCGGGCCTTCGACACTTATGGCTTCAGGAATTCGATGCTTTGGGTCTTATTGCTTCGGGCCTTTGGGATTTATAATCACTTCTCAATGCAAATATGTTAAGGTCCTAACCCGCACATAGGTAGATCAATGTATTCGGATGTAATAAAGGTCAATA
>CBVK0100352949.1:0-20307 GCA_900067695.1 Picea abies
TGTGCTAAGGAGGACAAAAAGCACATGGGGAACACCTCCCAAGGTACAAATCTCAACAAGATTGAGGAAGAAGTATACATCGAGCAACCAAATGGTTTTGTGATACATGAGAAGGAGTCTCATGTGTGCAGGTTGAAGAAGGTGCTGTATGGACTCAAGCAGGCACCTCATGCTTGGTATGCGAGGATTGATGGACACCTGATGAGTTTGGGTTTCAACAAAAGTGTTAGTGATCCCAACTTGTACTACAAGGCTGTTAACGACGAGTCCCTGATTTTGGTCCTCTACGTTGATGATTTATTCCTCACGGGTACGGAGAAAGTACAGAGCGTTGGCCTCTGAGTTTGAGATGAAGGACCTTGGTATGATGCACTACTTCTTGGGACTAGAGGTGTGGCAAAGAACTGATGAGATCTTCCTGAGTCAGGGGAAGTACATAATTGAGATATTGAAGAAGTTTGGGATGCTGAACTGTAAGCCCATGGTATCTGGTTACAATCGATTTGATTATTGATGTATCTGGTTAACACTAGACCAGATATTTGCTATTCAGTGAGTGCACTTAACCAGTTTATGAGTCAGCGGAGACAAACACACTGGATTGTTGTGAAGCATGTGTTGAGATACCTGGAAGGTACAATTGGACATGCTTTGAGATATACTTGAAGTATTGACATGAGATTGCAGGGATATACTGACTCTGATTGGGTAGGGAGTGTAGTGGACAACAAGAGCATCTCCGGGTGTTGCTTCACTTTGGGATCTGCCATGGTTTCCTAGTGTAACAGGAAACAAACTTCAGTGGCTTTGAGCACCGCAGAAGCAGAGTACATTGCATTGAGTGTGGTAGTCTGCGAAGCAGTGCGGCTTCGCAAGATCCTTGCAGATTTGTTTGGACATGTGCTCGATTCCAACGTTATTCACTGTGATAACCAGAGTTGTGTGAAGCTCTCAGAGAATCCAGTGTTTCATGACAAATCGAAACACATTGAGATCAAGTACCATTATATCCGAGACATGGTGCAGAGGAAGGCAGTACTGGTGCAGTACCTTCCTACAGATGAACAAGTTGCTGATGTTCTTACCAAACACCTTACCAGGACGAAGTTCGAGTACTTCTGTGACAAACTTGGCGTGGCAGAGAATGCCTCCCTCGCTGAGAGGGAGTGTTGGTGTTTGCAGCTTCCTGAGACATCCTCCATATTGTACTCCTCTGTGACTGAGTTGAGTTGATCTGTGAGGACACTTATTCTAGAGGGATAAGTGGGTTTGGGCTTATATCCCAACGTCCCATGTGGAAAGCACATGAGGACACGTCCCTTGTGGAGAGGACATGAGGGCTCGTCAAGGGAGTTGACCATGATGTCACATACTATGGGGAGTTGACCCTATTGTTTCTAGAGGGAGTAGCCTCTAGTAGTCCACATGGGAGTGCCATGTGTGACAAACCTTTTGCTACAATGTTCAAAGTAAGCATCGGGTGAACCTTCTCCTAGATTGGGCCGCGGATCAAGGGAGATAGGATGCTTTTATCACAAAGGTGTACTTGTGGTAAATGGGCCCAAGCGTAGTCCTTCGTTGTTCATGATCAATAGGACAACACTACTGTATGAAGAAGGTATAATATCATAGGTGAATCAAGAAATCTCTAAAATTATGATAAGGAAAGATCATGTTACAAGGACACCTTATCGACATTCTAATCACAAGAGTAGGTACTTTAAACGATCAACTTATCAACATTGCTTTGAACAAAGGCAATATTTGGCCTTTATTCTGAAGAAGATAAATTCCAACGCAGTTTGGTCTCAAAATAGCAGCCGTTCTTGGAATCACAATACAAAAATTCTAACCAAGAACCCTACTAATGCAGAGTTCCACATAGGATCGAATTTGGGTGGACTGACCCTTCAACAATATTACTATTCTGTTCAGTACTTAGAGTATCATACTGACTCGTTTCATCGACTATGAGAACATCAAGAATAGAGTACGATGTGAAAGCATTATGAGCAAGAACAAAGACATAACCATTTTATGCTTTCAGGACAAAGTATCCTTGAAGGGGGAGCCAATGTAACAAACATAAAGTATATATAATAATAACAATAACAATATTGAGAGGGCACATGTCTAAAAGCACGTTTAATCACGTATATGACCATTCAATGTATAATTATACGCAATACTTACTATTGTATCGTCTGTCTCACTTATTCATTATCAATTATATCTCTGTCTATCTATCTATCTATCTATATATCCATCCATATGCATTCTTTTATGTCATCCTTCTTATGTTGGATATATTCCTGTGAATGAATTAAATGAACTATTGTTGATTACAGTTTCAGACATTGGGATTTGACCAGCTATGTCTCCCTTCATATTGAGCAAGATGTTGTTGTCCAACATACAAAATCATAGTTGTTAGAATTTAAGGGAAAAATATAGAAGAGCTAGGAACATAAATAATTTTAATTTTATTTGCTACTGTAATTCTGGATCAGTAATATATTCAAAAATTCTGATGTAAAAATTAATAACAGAAATCATATGATAGATCTGAGTATTACCTTATTAGCCAAACAAGGAACAGATATACCTGATGTGCTGTTGTTATCCTCTTTTCTATATGCTCAGAAAAAGTTTTTAAGGGATCATTGATCAAACCCTAAGGGCAGATCTCATCATGATCCTTAGAACAATTTTGCCAAGAAGAACTTTAGAGTAAACTAATCAGCATGCCAATCATCAAGTAAAGGGGCTAAAACAGGACACCACTCTCCAGCCTAGTGGATGAAAAGGAGGCCACTAATAGCCTCAATAAATTCTGTCCAAAAAACAAAACTGCTATAGCAATAGACAGAAGTAATCGGAGTTTTAGGGCTGCCCTATCAAACCCTGTTCAGGGTACTAAGAGCTGCAAGGTAAGGCAGCATACACAAGTGGCACCAGAAAAGGACAGCGACAGCATACACAGGTGGCGCCAGCAAGGAGATGTGGCAGCATACACAGGGCGACACCAGCAAGGAGAAACAAAAAACTCAAACAGAAAACAAGAAGGGACCTGCGGCAGGCTGGAAAAGATCCTTCGGGGTCAGCGGCAACAAGGGGCTGGAGAGGGCCCACGGTGGCTACACCAAGCAAGAAATCTGACCTAAAGAGGGCTGCACCAATTCAACAATCTGAGCAAAAGGAACCGCAGCAAACCTCAGACCAAAAACCCGGCTAGAAGGAAGAGTGAGTGTGTGGTGAGTGAGGTAAGTAGCTTTAATTTATAGTTTTGGTAGGTAGGTTAGGGATAGCACTTTAGACTTAATTTTAGGGTTAGGTTTAAACCCTAATAATTAAACAATTAAACCTAAGTTGCATGAAACGGGGAAGCGTTTCCAAGTTTCCAAAATCGGGGACGGGACGAAGCAGGCCCCCCCAAAACGGAAACGCTGTATATAAAAAAATTAATATATATATATATATATATATATATATATATATTATAAAATGACATTCACTTTAATAATTAAATTATTAAAGTGAATTTCCGAAGTTTTGAGAGGCATTAATGACGACTTCCACATGTTAGACACAAACCAATGTGGAAGTACGTGTCCGAGCTACAAAACTTCAACAAGTAGCCTACAAACTCTTAAGCGGAGGACGACCTACAAGTACAAATGCTTGAGCATTCCCAATAATGTCACACAACTGCAAAGGACCTTTTATACCGTCGATGTGTTGAGCCTACCAAATCCAATGCCGAACAAAAACTTGTCATGGAACCTCCCCTCCACCACACGCACTATCCACTTACCAGCAAGAACTACCCCTTGGGCTCAAATGTCAGGGAGGCCCAAACCCCCTTGATCCCTTGACAATGCCGCCAATGGGAACCCTTTTTCCCCCTTTGCTTGCCCCAAAGGAAACTCCAAAGAATGCAATCTAACCAATTGTAAGTTGCATGAGAAAGAAACTTGCAAGATGAATAATATGTGTGTCCAATTGTTAGAATCTTGTCAACAATCATAACTTTCCTCGCAAGAGAAAGGCTAAAGTGGCTCCAAGCTTGAAGATTCTTCTCAAACATGTCCACAATCTACTACCACTGGTCATCAAGAAGTCTACATGCCAAAAGGTACACCCAAATACCAAACGATCTCCCCTGGTTTCATAAGCTTCCACATTTGATTTCGCCATAGAGGAGGGTTCTCCTAACCAACATTAAATACCTTGATATTCTCCTCACTAACAACCACTCCAGCTAATTCTACAGATGTTTTCGAGCATAAAAGAATACCCTCCACGAATTGTTGAAACAATTTTGGGGTTAATGTCAAATAATCTGCAAAATGAGCATTATGAAGTTGAGTACCCCCACAAAGTGATATACCTCTACTTTGTCCTTGCATTCTAGTAGCTCTCAACAAATAGCCAAGGGCATCTACAACAATCACATAAAGATAGGGAGCAAGAGGGTGTTATTTTTCTGGGTTAGTCCAAAATTGCTTTCACCTAGCTAAGTTAGTGTTAGGTCTCCTAGTCCCTTGGTGATGCTTGATGGACATATGGATGGCTCAATTTGAGTGGATGCTCGAACTTGGTAAAGTGCTAGCATAGCACACTTACCTAGAAGGTTGTTATCCTATGTAGCATGAGTGTTAGAATTTAAGGGCAAAATATAGACTAGCTAGGAACAGAAATAATTTTAATTTTATTTGCTACTGTAATTCTAGATCAGCAATATATTCAAAAATTCTGATGTAAAAAAATTAATAACGGAAATCATATTATAGATCTGAGTATTACCTTAGCCAAACAAGGAACAGATTTACCCGATGTGCTGTCGTTATCCTCTTTTCTGTATGCTGAGAAAAAGCTTTTAAGGGATCATTGATCAAACCCTCAGGGCAGATCTCATAATGATCCTTAGAACAATTTTGCCAAGAAGAACTTTAGGGTAAAATATCAGCAAACTAACCAACATGCCAGTCATCAAGTGAAGGGGCTAAAACAGGAAACCATTGTCCAGCCTAGTGGCTAAAATAGAGGCCACTAACAGCCTCAATAAATTCTGTCCAAAAAACAAAACTGCTACAGCAATAGACAGAAGTAATAGCAGTTTTAGGGCTGCCCTATCAAACCCTGTTTAGGGTACTAAGAGCTGCAAGGTAAGGCAGCATACACAGGTGGCACCAGAAAAGGACAGTGGCAGCATACACAGGTGGCACCAGCAAAGAGACAGCGGCAGCATACACAGATCGGCACCAGCAAGGAGACAACGACAGCATACACAGGGCAGCACCAGCAAGGAGAATCAGAAAACTCAAACAGCAAACAAGAAGGGACCTGCGGCAGGATGGAAAAGACCCTTAGGGGTCAGCGGCAGCAAGGGGCTGGAGAGGTAAGCCCACAGTGGCTACACCAAGCAAGAAATCTGACCTAAAGAGAGTCGAACCACTTCAACAATCTGAACAAAAGGAGCCGCAGCAAACCTCAGACCAAAACTCGGCTAGAAGGAAGAGTGAGTGTGTGGTGAGTGAAGTAAGTCACTTTAATTTATAGTTTTGGTAGGTAAGTTAGGGATAGCACTTTAGACTTAATTTTAGGGTTAGGTTTAAACCCTAATAATTAAACAATTAAACAATTAATATTTTATAATATAAAATATTAAATGTTAAATTAAAAAGTCAACAAAGAAAATAATTAAGTCAAAGAGAGGGGTTTCAAAAACAAGGCGGCTAGCTTTCTTTAAGGAGAAGCAAGGAATCGAACCAACACCCAAACAACAATTAAAGGGGGCGTTTCATAACAAGAAGACAAAGTCAACAGGAGGTTCTTCTTTAATGGCAGAATGCCCACATGAGTCTCATGATATAACTTATAACCTTTTATCATCCCAACATAAGAGTAATGTCGATGATGTGATCTTGTCCTTCTTCTTAACTGCTTCTAGGTCTCATGGACCATCCCCGGAGAGAAGAAGATCACACATCATCTTGGCTTGGTACTTAACCAAGAAACTGCCTGGTCCTAGACCAGGATACCCCAGAACGCATCTAAGGGCCCTAGATCACTACTAGGGTTTTATCCACCAAGGTACATAACCAAGGATCAATCCAAGCACCGATCAAGGATTCCCTGGAACACATCTAGGGGCCCTAGAACACTTCTAGGGACTTGTACCATCAAACTGATTGGTCTTTGACCAAGAACCCCAACAATACATTGGGGGTCCTCACTAGGGTCTTTTGCCATGGCTCTAACTGCTTGGTCCCAGACCAAGAACCCCAGGACTGTACTGGGGGCCCTAGATCTCAACTAGGGTCTTTTCCATCCTCCCGGAGAACGGCTCTTGCAGCTGCATTAATTTTAACAATAGTGCAGGAAATTTCCTTTCAGATGATATAGGTTTCAGTCTTTCAGACTGAATGTATGCTTCTACATATAGTTATAGACTCTACAAGGCAAGTATCTCCTTTACTGTCAGAGTCCAACAAAGAAATAAAAATAATGAACTATTCCAGCAAAGATTTACTTCTGTTGGCGGAGGGAGAGGAGGGAGAAATGGTAAAGCTACCCTCAGAATCCATGGGTCAGAGGGCAGCATGATAGGGACTAAGAAGACAATACAACCTTGAGAAAAGAGCTCAAAACAAAGACTATAGCAGACCAACAAGATCATCAGTTAATGAAAAGTTGACTGATGCAATGGAATTCTCATGAGATAACTACAGAACTGAATGATTTAGAGGATACTGAGAGAATATCCATGTGTGAGAATATGCCAAGCAACCCATAAATATGAGAACGCATGAGAGAAGGGCTTTTGCACTTTGTCCCTTGTCCCTTCTGTGTCAATTTTGGATTCTACTTATGTTGGACACCTGTCCTCTTCATTCTGTTTTTAGTTTGTAGCAACAGCAGTAGTATTTTCAGATTGGAGATTTTCTGAATAGATTAGCTGTTAGATTTGCTCTTAGACATTTACATTTCCTCTGTACTTTGTTATTTCAAGTAATGGAAAGTTGCCATGCCTTAGTGCTGCGATCTTCTGTTGAATTTCCTTTCAGCAAAATGCCATTTACACACTGGATTTTCTTTTCATGTTATGCTTATCAGACTGCCTTTAAAATTATTGTCCTGAGGCATCCTTTCAATATTGTTTATGAGATTTGTAGTTATCTCCCAGATCTAGCAGTTACAAAAAGTAGATTTGGACTTTCTTCCTAGAATCTGACAATTTTTAGCCACGGCAGTAGATCTGAGTTTACATTGCCCAACACTTTATGAATTTCAGCTTTTAGCACTTGCTTCCATTTAATTTCAGTAATGTGTTATTTTCAGATCTGTAGATATTCTTTCAGCACTGTCCACAGATCTAGTCTAGGTTTACTTTCAGCATAGTTTACAGATCTAGTGTAGATCTGAATTTACATTGTCCAACACTGGTGAATTTCCTTTTAGCACTTGCTTCCATTTAGTTTCCGTATGTGTTATTTTCAGATATGTAGATTTACTTTCAGCACAGTTTGCAGGTCTTTTAATTCCTGTTTATTTGCTTTCCAGTTATTTTATTCCTTATTATCTACAACTGCAACCTGTACTCACTAGAGAGCAGTCATCCTGTGAGTCCTTCCATTGGTACGACCAACTGCTTCGTAGGAACCATAGGGACTGTGATTCCTGCACTTTTTCCCTGGATAGATAAGTAAATGCACTGTCCTTGCCTTCAGTTAGTCTCCATATGAACTATTAACTCTGAGTAGGGTAGATTAATTATTTATGTGGAACAAAATCCCATCATAGGGATTTCGCACTGTAGTAATAGCTTGTAATATATCACATTGATAACAGCCACAAGCCACAGAGGTTCCACAAGGCATGACACTGATACCACGGGCAATGTTAGAACCAGATTGAGGGAGGATGCTATCACATCAACCTGGGGGCTTGCACTCCAAAACCAGCATATAGATTGGCAACAATTTTGGTGTGATAATGACTCATAAACCCCTTTTGTCTTACAATTGTTATGCATGTGGGATTATTCACAGCACACACACCCAACACATACACATGGCAATAGTAGAGTATTTATAAATGTGGAATTGAATCTAATCAGAGGGATATGCCATTGTAGTAAACTTTAATAGCTTGTAATACATCCCATAGTTAGCAACAACAATCCAAAGAGGGCCCACAAGGAATAACACCGATACCAATGGTGATTTTAGCACCAAAGTGAGGGAGGATGCTATCACATCAACTCTGGGACTTGCATCTGAAAGTCAGCTTCTGGATTTGCAAAGCTTTTGGTGTGGGTAATGCCTCATTGAGCTCCTTTGTCTCACAATTGTTATACATGTGGGATTATTCACAAGTGAAACACACACCCGGAACACGCAACCAACAAATGGACACGTGAATTGCTCAAATAGACATTATCGAGGGGTCATGGTAAACTATAGTGACAGTTTTCCAGCTTGCCATCTTAAGCCAACTTTTGGGGATTTAATGGAGCATCTGTTATTTTTTGTGTCAGAGCAAAGTTGACATAGGCTTCTAAATCGTGCCTTGATTATTGCAGTTCCCACATCTACCCTAAATGCACTTTAGGTATTTTTTTGGTAGCTAGTAGTTGTTTAGTAATTTGTTGTTGTTGGTCTGATTCTATTTCAACCCTTTCACAAGTGCCAAAACATTAATATAGCTAGGTGAGAATCTGAGATCCAAGTGCTCTTTATATGATTGGTTTGCATTCTTTTGTTAAGTCTAGCATTAGAGGGAATGGGAACTATTATCCTAGTTGCAGCCCTGGCTTCAACAACATGTTCAAGAGACCTTCAATTAAGTTATCCACTGGTATTGTATGATACTCACATTTATTAAAGGAAGATTATTGCTTGTCACTGACGAGGCAAATCATCCGTTCTGTGTTCCGAGTGTTGCTTTCTACAACATAAAGGCTTTGTTTCAATATTGCATTTGTCACTGTGTCTACATTGCTATGAACATGCAGTAGTGATCATTGAGTCTTGTATATGTGAATGATTTGTGCCACGTAAACACATGAACATGCAACATTTGGTGTGCATTTGTATCAATAATAATATTGTGATGAGCGTTTTTGCTATGCTATCGAATCATCGACTGCACCAAACCTTTCGTTTGATGTTCCTCTAGACACATGACATGATAAAATATATGGGAAACAAGAAGGAAACCCGGCTAGTCACAGAATGTACTTTGAACTGGTAGCCCATTGAGTGGAAATTATTTTGAGCAGATAGTAGGTGGTACTGGAACTATCTAATCCTCAAATATGATAGTTGGGCCCTGAGGTCTTATGCACACATATCATATCTGTGTCTTCTTCCATATAAAGTTGAATCCAAGAGGAGTAATAATTTATCAGGGACCATGCCACTGATCTGATGATTTCCTGTGTTGTATCAGATACATTACCGTAAAGTAGATATTGTTAATATTCTAGTGCAATTGTCTTGGACTTTGTAGGCTAAAAGTTATTTTTGTTTTTGAAATGCTTGTCTTGTATGCAGTTCAATAGAGGGACAAGTGCTATGCAGCGGTATGTAGCTTCACGGCCGATGTTTATTGATGTCGATATTATGAACGCAGATGCAAAGATGGTTCTTGGAGATCAGGGCATACAGTCAGGCCCCAGCAATGTGGCACGTGGCCTTTCAACATTGTACAAAGAAATCATAGGTGCTAAACCTATTTCTTTCTTGATTCTTTGAGATGTAAATTTTTGCATTTACTCTGCTGATTAAACAACAGTTAGTTTAGTCTGCTGTTTGGATAAAAGGTATTTCCTTAAAAAATTCTGATTTCTGCAGTCTTTCAAGAGAGATCGTTAATATCTCTTACCGTGCTATCTTTACTCACAGAAACTGTCCGAAAGGAAGCTGCTACTATTATGGCTGTTTTTCCTTCTCCAGATGCTGTTATGTCAATCCTTGTGCAGGTTTGTAGATATACAATCAATTTTACTCATTGTCATTATTTCCTTGACTTCATCAAATAGCCGAGGGAGAGTTATCGAGATACTAGTTGCTGCCTTTAATGTTCATATTTTATTTGTTTCCATTTATAGAGAGTTTTTAAAGTACGACTTTGATGTTGGATCACTAACCCTAAAAATTGGCCTTCATGGAACGGTTTTCATGTATCTCTCTTTTGGTTTTGTAGCGAGTTTTGGAGCAGAGGGTTTCTGCAGTGTTGGATAAGTTTTTACCAAAACCCTCACTTGCAAACCCACCACCTATGGAAGAAGGAGGTCTTTTGTTGGTGGGGTTTTATCCTTTCCTCAAAATAAGCAATTTCAAATTTTAAACTTGAAGGAACATTATTTTCTATAAGATTCCTTAGTGTTCCTATGGCTCTTGAATTTTCTTAATTTGATTTACTGTGCAGTATCTTAGAATTCTAGCAGTGGCATATGAGAAGACACAAGAACTAGCTAAAGAATTGCGGTCATTAGGCTGTGGCGACTTAGATGTTGAAGGTAAGTCAAGACAATTTGATATACAGATTATTTGACAAGTACTTGGTTGCAATTCTTGATCAATTTTTTTTCCTTCTAGTTCTTGTGATGTCCAAATAAGAAATTAGCTAGCTAAAATACCTGTTGTTTTCCATCAGAGCCTGGTTCATAAATTTATGTTTGAGATAGATTGTGAGCTCTCTTGCTTTTTCTACTTTTATATACTTGCATTTTATTTGCCACCTTTGGTCTGCTAGCATGTATTACCAGAGACATTTCTGTAATTGTAGATGGCATTCTGAAACTGTTGTAGTCTCAAAAGTTCCATACAAGTTTAAAGTTTCTAGAAAAAAAGTATAAAGAGATAGACAAGTGACTGATGAGAAATTGGACTTGACTTTGCTTTTGACATTGACAGAAGTCAGCAGTGGTTATGGAGTAGGGCACTGCATGCATTGAATGTGCTGACCATCTAACCGCAATCTGTACTTGGCAGTTTAAGAATCTTGAGGAATGTTCTATAGGATTGTGGCCTACATCTTTGTATGGGAATGCTATTTCATGCAAGTTGTCAGTTCAAATTGCAATGAGAATGCTTTTGGGAAAGTACAAATAGCGAAGCAAACAATGTTGCGGGAATGCATATTTGGTGGGTTATATGTATACTAACTCCATGCGACTCTTCACCCCCCCGGGGCGATGTTCAATGCTACACCCCCACATAGGCGACCTTATTGCACCCCCAAATGCCTAGATTGTACCTGTGCATGGGCTTCCGTTGCACAATGTAGTAAAAACCTGGAAGAGGAAGACCAATAGAAGCCGAAGGATGAAATGGACACCAAGGCAATGATAGAAATGGATTCACTCAGAATCCCTTACAACCCTACAACCACATTGTGGATTCTTATGCCTCCTGAAGATTTCTCTATTTGGGAAGAACGATCAAATATTTATTGCTAACAACCGAAGTACTTGGGACAAATGACAAACAAAGGTTTGGAGAGTTGCGATGAGTGGAGGAAAGGATGTAGAATGCCGAGGAAAAAAATGCTAGGTTCAAGCAAGAAATGAAACTAGAAGAGAGCTCAAAGGATACTGAAAGGAAGCTTCAAGAAGCCGAAAGAGAACGAAAATAGGAGAAGAGATCTGGAACAAGGATTGAGACACATTAGAAGAGATGAAAAACTTGGGTGTCAAAACTAAAAGAGACAAAGAAGGAATTTAAGAAACATATCAGAACATCCAAGTCCTTGGAAGAAATAGCAAGTCACCAAATAGGAGTTAGCATGGTCAAGATCATCACAACCAAGGATATGAGAGGCATAGTCCTAGAGAAATAGGAAAGACAAAATAGGGCCATAAGCATCATCATCAAGGAGGCAAAGGAAAAGAGCAAGATTGAATATTCCAGAGGGCTAGTAATAGGGATTTTGAAGGACGTTGTGGGATGAATATGGAAGTACAATTAGCAAAATGTGTGGGTAAACAACAAGGACAAGAAGTTAAAGAGAGTTTGTTGAAGGTAGCCCTTCAAAATGAGTGCAAAAAAACCTAGATTATGAGGAAAGAAGGTGAGTGAAATGGTCAAAATGGTTCATAAAATGATGACCTTAGATTGCTGCAATAGGAGGACAGAAGGAAAGAGTGGTTCCTAGTCAAGGAGGCAAGACAACAAGACGAGTGAGTGGTCCTTTGGAATGGTAAGGGCAATGTGGAGTTTAGGAGTTCAATAGGAAATAGGGAAATGTGGCCCCTTGACATAGGACAAGATTGAAATAATGTTATCGAATTATAAAGGATTGTCAGAGAGTATTAACAATGATGTATGGGTGGAGCAAGGTTGGCCTTTCTCCCCCACATTATTTGGGTTCTGTTATCCACCAAGTTGCACTAGGATGAGCTTGCAGTTGAGCTGTCAAAGATTGAGCATTCACATGTTCAAAATCAAAGTTCAGAAGTCCAGTCGGTCAAATATGACCACTTTTTCGCATTTCCATCCCATGAGCGGGCATTGTAATAAGATGAGATTAGCATGATGACTTTGTGAAAGGATTGGCCACTTGAGACTTGAGCATGAGCACATACTCTAGAGTGTTTTTTTTACTTGTTAATTATATTTTTCTTTTTCCAGCAATTTATAATTTCCGAGTTTTTTCACTCACTACCTCCAAAACTGGAGTATGTATTTATGGTTAGGCCTTAGCTCGGTAATCCAAGTCTAGTGTCTAAATGTTTATATTACAATGCCAGGTCATCAATATTGAGTCATATGGAAATTGTGCTAAGTCCTCCATTGGTTTTTTAATGTTTTGAGTCAATAAAAAATTTCTCGTAAAACAAGATTTTTTAATTGTAATTTAGTCATTTCCATCCCTTGGGGGTATTCATTTTTGGACCTAGAATACTCACTTTACCTAAGTACCCACTGTTGTGAGTAAAATTAGTGATTTTAATCACTTAAAAATTAATTTTGCTCACAAAAGTAAAAAAAGACAAAAATCAGAAAAAAATCAGCAAGCCTATTTTTGGGAAACATGTCCGGGACATGTTTTGAGTCAACTCTCCCTCTCTCATGCATTGTTGGCACTCTAGGTTAAGTTAAGAGGGAGTTAGTTGTTCAACTTAAGTTTGAGAGATCTTCCAAAGGGAGGTGTGCTCCTCTTGGAGAGGTGGCACATTATGGGAGAGGGCCGCCCACTCTTGGAGAGGTGGCGCCCTCCCACTTGATCCCATTGTTTACACTTGTCATAGAGTTGAGCTAGTGGAGAGGTGGCAACGAATTATCCACCACTTGGCTCTCTTTCTCTTCCACACGGTGCATCCTCCCTTTCCACACGGTGCACCCACCTCCTCTTGGCTCTCTTCCCTTTTTTCTGTAAAGTCAAGCACTCTCTCCCATTGTAATCTAGTTAGAGCTTGGGGAAAGAACTTATGCTATTGTATTGTATTATTGTAAGTTATAACACTCTTTCAAGATTGAATAAAGAAGACTTTGGAGGTCACATGGTGGATAGTAGCATTGTGTGAATGTTGATGTTCATGGTTTAATATTGTGAGGTAATTGTATCTTGTTTATGTGCATTTCAATTTGTAGATTGACCTTAATAGAGGTGCTATCACCCAATAGGAAAGATCTTCTTAACTAGTTTGGATATTAAGATATTTTGTTGCTTTACATATGCGGTTAATAATTTGCATGTTAATTTTGTTTAATTGCATGCTATTTAGACTTCATCTGTAGGAAACACCGATATTTAACAAGTTGTATGTAAGTTTATCAAGATTGCAGGTCTTCATACTTAAAGTGGTGGCTGATTTGAGTGCAATCTCCCACAAACTTCAAGCTCTTTTGAGAACAAGTCCCTTATCCATTCACTGGAGGACCCCATATCCCAAGATTCAAGTCTTGAAGAAACACTTTCTCTCTCTCTTTCTCAACCTTTTAAAACACACTTTCTTGGTTACTTTGAATGCATGCAAAGTTGATTTCCATTTTAAACTTTGATCTAAGAGATTTTCCTTTGCATGATTAAAGCAAGTAGATTGGATCACAAAGCTTCATTCTTTGATCTAGCTTGCAATCTATCATTTAGCTCATTTTTCAAAGAGAATTTTAAAGGCTAAAGGTAGTTTCCTATTTTAAGAGTTTAAAAGTGATATCTAGGCATCTTTTTAAAATTGTTTGCTGTTTTAGGACAGCAAGTAATATCATTAAGAAAAGGCCTTTGTTTTCTTGTTTTGCTAAGTTCTAATTGCTAGTTTAGTGTAGTTTTTACTCAGGCTTGTTTCAATAAATTTTTGTACATTGACTAACATGTTTTGCAGGGTATTCCAATAGCTTTTTGGGCATCTTTTGCCCCAATTAACTTGCTGTTTTTGCAGGTTTAGCGAATAAACAAGTGGAAACTCTGCCCAATTTTGGCGATTAGGAGCTTCCACGACCCCCATAAGAACCTTGAACCTTAATAAATCATTTTGTAAACTTGTATAATTTCATTGATCCATTATTATAAGGATCCAAAGTCTCCCAAAGAGAGACCATTGTAACTGAAGCAATAAAAGAGTGGGCTACACAGTGCCCAACTTTCTTTCTCCCTAGGTGGGTTGGTGTCTTGTGGTGTGTTTGTTTGATTTCCTTAAATTTCTTTCAATTTTTGCAATTCATCACCTAGGAAAGATAAATTAAGTACAAACAACAACAACTACATTTAGTTTAGATTTCATTTTTTGAAAAGTAATCTTTTAATTGCTAGATTTGTTTTCAATTTTTGCAATTTTATTTTCTTGCAAATAAACCAGTCCCCTCAGTTCCCCTTCGTAGGCTCGCACCAAACAGGGGCTGGCCATTGTGGACTTAGTAATTAGAACATTTACTTTACTGCAATTTCAATTTTGGCAAATAAACCCATCCCCTTAACTCCCCGGTGTATGCTCTGAACCCTTGCGAGCTTAGCTCGACTTGGGGAATTCATCAGAACCGGGGTCGGTTAGTGCGGATTTAGTTTAATTTAGGGAAATATTTAAGACCCATTGCTTGTGTGGAAAACGAAAGACGGTTTGTGTAAGAAATCCAGTGGGGACTTTGAGATCTAGGTTCTCCCTATCGGATCTCCCACATTCTCTTGAGCTTTTGTGCAAAATCTAAGGGATACTCACCCCGTTGGATGTTCGAAAAGTTCAACCTCCACTCTAAGGAATAGCCTCTTAGAGGCCACATCTAGATTATATTTATTTTCTGCAACACTTAGCACAAAGTCACCTTAAAAAAATAATAAAATCTAACCTAAAATTTACAAGAACTTTCATACGACAATGTCCATTTTCAACAAGATTTACATATATCGCACGATTTTTGGCACTAGTCTAATCATTTACTTTCAAGTGTTTTACTTCAAGTATTTACATTTTCAAAATCATTTCCTTTGAAGTATTTTGTTGATGTATGTATCTCTTTTTCTTTATTGTTATTGAATATATCTTTGGATAAGTGAATGAATCATATGTTGTTAGTGTAGATTGATATTTGGTTATATTGTTCTTGTTGCAATAAACTGCTAGAATACTAATTGTGTGTTATGAACATAAATATACATATAAAGTAGATATTATTAAGATAATGATTAAATAAGAATTACTAATAATGAAAAGACATGTCCTTTCATTATTAGTAATTATTATTTAATCATTATCTTAATATGAATATGAATATATTATTATTATTTATATATTAATTGATGAATATGAATATATATTTCAATTCTATGTCACAACTATGTATAGAGAAGAAATCGACATCATTATTGGGCTACCCTGGTTTAAGAGTCTAGGTACCTTCATCTTAAACATGGAAAAAAAGTTTGTGACATTCCCCTATAAGGAGAAAATGATAACATTACAAGACACTAAATCGGAGCTAGTAACACTAGAAGACTTTAACAATATCTCATAAGTAATACTTCAGGAAAATAAAAAAGTAATGCAAGGGATGCCTAAATAATTTTACAAAGTTATCAAAGAAAAAAATGAAAAAAAATCCCGCTTGAAAAGCCACAATAAAAAATTACTTGTCCAAATCAAGAAGGCTAAGGTTATGAAGCAATGTGGAAAAACATTAGGACAAGAAAAGGAGGATCTCAAAATAGAATTGAAGAAGAACCTCGGAGAGAAAGAAGAAGAAAATTCTCATTTGAAGAACCTTAATCATGATTTACTAGAACAAATCAGAAAGTTGAAAGAAGAGAAACTTGAAAATTCAGACATTAAAGATATCAATAAATCAAGTAATCAAGAAAGTACCACTCAAGAATCTACAAAATCAACTAAAAAAAAGACAACGTCATATGTCGCAGTACAAACGATGGAAGCTCCAAATATACTTACTAATCAAAATTAATACATTAACAAGGCAACATCGGCGCATAAAGAAAATCATATATATAAGTCAAAACAAGAATATCGAACTAGGGTGGGTAGACTCTTTAACAATTCGACGATTCCTCTCAGTTCTTCTCCGCTCATATCGTTTGGTATCATCAACTATGACAGCTCCAAAAATAATGGATGAGAGGACATTACAAGTCAAAGAAAAATTCATCCATCCTTTCATTAATATGCTTTGAGGACAAAGCATTTTTAAGAGGAAGGCAATGTTATGAACATAAATACAATGTTATGAACATAAATATAAATATAAAGTAGATATTAATAAGATAATGATTAAATAATAATCTGTAAATAATAATTATTAATAATGAAAGGACATATAACAAAGGACATGTCTATTGGTAAAGGGCACCCTAGGTATATAAGCAATCCCTCATTGTTCATTGTAAGGATCATACTATTCACTCATATACATTTTATTACTCAATATATTATTTATTATCGTAATGGATTTCTACATTGTGTTCCAAGTATTTTGGATATTTACATAGTGGACCGGGTTGGTCCACCACACCAAGACAATAGGGGAAACTATAAGGAGGGTTAAATTCCTTTATGATCAGCATTAAGGAAGACCAACTTTCCAAAAAAATGGGTAAGACAAGAATAAAATCAAGATGGAACAAAGGAAGAAGGGGACTAAGCCACCATTCTTCAGAAATAATTCGCAGGGACAACCAGTTCCTAAAGAACCTAGAATGACCGAGAAAATGGGGAAAATACCAAGGCACCCACCTATTAAATGTTAGGGTTGTGGAGGAGATCATATGTATATAGATTTCCCTCACATAGGTGAAAAAGTGAGGATTGTTCATAATGTACAACAAGATGAAACAATGGAGGACATGGGCATAAATGTACCTAGGATCTATGTAGCCATGGATAACAAGTAATCTTAGTTTTAGTCACATATGATTGAAGTGGAAGATAAGATCAGTAACTAACCCTTTTCTGTTTTAATTGATTCAATATCTAGTCAAAGTTATCTATATCCTAAGATGGTGGAAAGATTTTGATTGTCAAGAAGAAAGCTTGGAAAACCTTGGTTAGTGCAGCTAGCTACAGGAGATAAAAGTGTAACAACCCCATCGTTACGACTACAAATTTTTTTAAAGCAAGACGAACACAACCTACACATTCAGGGAATAGACAACAACGACTCAACATGCTAGCACATCATGAAACAGGCGATGATCAATAGACAGGTAAAAATGACTACCCGCCTGACACAAGCAAGACAATGCCTACTAGCTAAAGGACAACATCAACAACCTGACACAACAGCTTCGACGACCAGTAACTAGAACCCTCCCGGTGAGCAAGAGACAAACACAGAAGTTATAAACAATTACCACCATAAAAAAAAGTCTCAACCACATCGGGTGGCACACGATCCTAAGTCTGGTCATCGTGTGCACTTCTTGATCCATATGCACAATGATCCAATATCAATAAATCATGTTTCCATAGGGCGATGGGCACACTAGGGACCCATTCCCACCTAGACTAATTCCAACCCTTTGTCCCAACATAAAATCAGGCATCGCAACAACCTTAAAATAAGACAATCAATAATTCACTAGGTCCTTAACTAGATCCTTGTTGGGAGAACATTTAAAGTTGCTAAAAGGTGATAATCCCAACACTTATAATTAAAACAATTACGATTAATGTAACGCAAAAACTATTACAGGTGATCAACGCATTAAACATCTTTAACTAATGATCTAAATGCAAAAGTGGTTGTTAATCTAATCGAAGGGGTAATTGCCTTACACACAATTAAATCATCAATAACCAGTTATATTGCCATTGAAACTGAAACTATTAGGTGAAAGTACAACTAATAAATAATTAAAACAACTGTGCATTATTAGACTGTGCCACCCTATATAAATACCATTTAAAATGGAACTAATAAAGTTGATGTCGAGGCTACTGAACTATTAAAATATGATCCTCATAAAATTATTGTTATGAATTGTTATTTCCCCTATTACGAAGGAGCAATTTAAGAAAAATCAACTGTACTACTGTGCAACTTATTAAAACTTGTTAGTAAGAAGCAAGTGGTTAAAAGAACCATTAAATGGTTAATACAATGCGAGTTAAAACTATTTAATACACAATAAAAAAGGAATATAACCACTACTGTTGTGCAATAATGAAAATAAAATGCTAAAGAAAATAAATGATCCGTCATAAGGATAACACGTCTCTCAAAAAGGCACCATGGTTGTCACAAAAAATCCCCAGTTTCCAAGCGTACCAGATTAGACCCTCTCACCGCAAATGGATGTCTATTAATAAATGTTTGTAGTGCAATGATATCTTTTCCCAACAATTGTATCTCTAACTATTAATAAAATCTATATAGGAGGGAAATTATTGTCTAACAATTACAAATTAAGGGAATCACTAGCTAACCAACATTTGTTGTCTATCAAACAAAGTTTTGGTAAACCGTTGTCAGAGATTCATATAAGAAAATGGATATCTATAAAAAAATGCATGGATTGTACCAATTAAAGACACAGAGACTAATCACTCAAACGTAGAGAGTCGAGCCCAAATCGTTGGGTGGGTACTGTAAATGCATTGTGATGTACTGGGCAATTTGTTTTCTATAAAAGGTAAATGCTGAGTAAAATAAAGTCGCTACTCAACGACATTCAAATCAATTTCCATTCAACTGTAATCAAATCGCAGTGGTAAGGTAAATCGCTATCAAAAACTTTCTATCGAACCATATCATGTCTAATAAATGTAATGAATTTTCTGTTAATCAATGTACAAATTCATTTCCCTTCAAACGTATAATTTCATTGTCAATCAATGAATAAACTCGCTACCATAACAAAATGAAATTGATGGTTATACAAATAGAATCGCTGTAAAAAAAAAATTACAATTGTCGTCTAATATATTTTAACCACGAGTCCATTAATTAGTTGTCCATTAAATCTATGATAATGTTGTCTATCAGCATAAGATTTTTGTTGTCAATTAAATGTTGTGTAAATTCATTGTCTAGATATTTGAACACTGCAACCATTCAACGTTGTCACACTCAACCAGAATTTCTCTGTCCTTTAATACAAAAACGTTGTCTAAAAATAATATGCAATACAACGGTACAATATGCAATTGTAATTTCTCTTTCTAATAATAATATGCAATATAGTGATATAATATGCAATATAAAGATATAATAATATGCAATACAGTGATACAATATGAAATTGTAATTTCGCTTTCTAATAATAATATGCAACACAGTGATACAATATGCAATACAATGATATAATAATATGCAATACAGCGATACAATATGCAATCGTAATTTCACTGTCTAATAATAATATGCAATACAGTGATATAATTCTTCTGTCTAATAATAATATACAATACAACAATACACAAATGGAGGGTAAAAATTTGGGTAAAAATGAATGCAAACTCTATGTAAAAACGAATGCAAATGCTATGCGAAAATGAAATAGCTGCCAAGTAAAATCATTGTGGGAAAGGCCATGAAAATCATAGTGTATCTGCTATGTAAAGGCTGGGTAAATCACCCAGAAATTAACAGTGTGAAGGCTGAGTAAAGAATCCAGGAAAACTCAGAAATAATCAAACACAGGATAACGTAGAAGAAATCAACAACCAGAAAACGCAGATTAAATCAATTACAAGAAAGAACAGAGATACTCATTCACAAGAAGGCACCCAGAATAATCATTCAACCATGAATCAATCAAACACAGAGATAAGTAAGGGATAGATGGCTGGGCAAAATTT
The DNA here is from genome assembly GCA_900067695.1 of Picea abies. NCBI lineage: Eukaryota > Viridiplantae > Streptophyta > Pinopsida > Pinales > Pinaceae > Picea > Picea abies. The sequence goes on from CBVK0100352949.1 coordinate 20,255, forward strand.
ATCCTTCACTCATCATCCATGCACAGAAAAGAAGGGCATTAGAATCTATAGGT
>CBVK0100352950.1:0-20301 GCA_900067695.1 Picea abies
TGCAAACTCAATTTCCAGTTCTGTGCAAGAGGGCTCGTAGCAAGAGGAACAGAGGGTTCGAATATCAAATGGATCCAGGTATTAATGTAATTAAATTCCGCTGCAATATAGACCAGGTTCAAAACTAGAAAGTTCTAGGTCCTGCAAATAACAAACAGACATTTAGTTTGTATTTTGTAAACTTCTAACATAATGGTGTAACAAAGTTCAGGTTATAACTTCAGCCAAGTCACAGGTCAACAACAATAACAAAGATGCCAAGGGAGAGCCCGCGAACTTTAGTGTACCACGCATTTAAGACAGAAGAACCAGGGACATAAAAAAACAAGGAGTGTTGACAAGTGGGTATTAATCTCTACAAGTTGCCAAGTGTCAAATATGGTTGTAACACAAAAGATATTGAATTACACATGGACAAAATTTTCTTCAAGCATAAATGGAACTTTCACTCGGGATTACAATGCCCGTTAGTTTTAAAGAAAAAGGAAACCGTGGAAAACTGAAAATATGGAATATTGCAATTCTCGTCATGAAAGAAAGTAATTATTTTACTCTATTGTAAGTAACATAATCGCGATATATAATAGCAATACCAGTTACAACTAGTTCTATTAAATAACAAGTTGTTACATTAAAGTATTGCTTGCTTTCTTCCTTTTTAAGTAAAAGTGATCACGTTCCAATCTGATCCACCTCAACGATCTGACATCCATACATTCCAGTGATACTTGTCAGCATTTGGATGTACTCTTCACGGAGGTGGCTATTGACAGGTTTGAGACCCAACATAGCAACGTTCGTAATATCACGAACTTGACGTTTTGCAGCGAACTATGTAGCTATTGCACGGGGTTTGAACCATCGACCTCTGAATCACTTTGAATGGTTGTTTGTTTGCATCTGTGCCTTAAGTCCGTGGGAAATCAATCTGCTTGGGTGTACCACACAACAATCTGATATCAATCGACTTTCTGAAATCAATGCCTTTAAGTGCGTACTCGATCCAATATCAATAAGCTTTGGCGTACCACACATCCTCATGTTTCCATCACTCTTACAGTGCCACATCTAGGGCATGTCCAATCACCTTCATTTTGAGGATCGTAACAATAGCAGTGACAACAACCACTATATATATATATATACACGAAAACACAACCATTGTTAACCAAACAAAGCATTCTTCTTGTTAAGGAGAAAATATAATTATGTTAAGAAGAGATTCTTACGCTCTTTGTGCAAAAGAAAATGACTTTATACCAGTCAAGAATTATATTTATACTAGATTTTTAAAGGAAGTCTTCAATCTACTCATCTTAATGAAAAATCATCAGTACTAGGAAGGTAACTAAGAGAATTCATAAATCTAATAACTAGCTTCGACTTACAATGAATTTCATGATCAAAGATCATGCTATACCACTTGAAGACAATTGTTGCCTAAGAGTCCGCTCTGATTCAAATCATTAGAGGACAGACCGATCTAGATCTACGGTTATATCAATAAAGGATCATATCCTGCTAACAAAAACCAATCCAAGACGACAATGATTTCGTTCATTGGATTAATCCATCTCCCACAGAAATGCAAGCCATATGCTAAATTACACAATCTAGGACAACAATTGAATATAGGTAAGAAAAATAGTGAACGCTTAATTAGAGGTAGGATATTGAAAATAATTTAATATCATGGCAAAATGAGATAATATCATGCACGTTTGTGGGTGTTGGCCATTCCATAATAGCCTCTACCTTCACTGGATCCACAAGATACCTTCTCCAGAAATAATGTGTCTCAAATACTGAATCTTTCTCTGATAAAAATAACATTTCGACAACTTTCCATACAACTTGTTTTCTATTAGGCACTATAAAACTAATCTCAGATGTCTGTAGTGCTCCTCTTTTGTCCGAAAGTAAATTAATATATCATCAATAAATACATGTACGAACTTGTCCAAGTATTCGTGGAATACCCCATTCTTTAAACTCATGAATACATTAAGGGCATTTGTCAAACCAAACGGTAATACAGTAAATTCGTAGTGTCCAAATCTTGTCTTATTTATGAATATCTTCTTCTTTGATTCACAATTGGTGATACCCCGATCTCAAATCTATATTTGAAAATACAGTTGCCCCTTCATTTGATTAAATAAGTCATCATTCCTTGGTAACAGGTATCGATTCTTGATCGTGGCTTTATTTATTTGATGATAGTCAATGCAAAGCCTCCATGCTTCGTCCTTCATTCTTACAAAAATTACTGGTGCACCCCACGGTGATACTCTTGGACGTATAAGTCCCAAATATAATAACCCTTTAAATTGTATATTTAACTCTTGTAATTCAGGTGTTGACATCCAATATGACGTTTTTGCATTTGGTTCTATTTCATGTTTTAAATCTTTAGTAAATTCCAATTCTCTTTCCAACGGTAAACCCAATAGTTCCTCAGGAAAAACATCAACAAATTCAGATACTATTGGAAAGTCTTCCATTCTTTCTGTGTCACCCTTTTGTTAAGAGCTAAAATGGCATACAAATTACATCCCTTGTGCATATTTTCTGTAATTGTAGGGAAGTAATATATATTAACGATACTCATTGGTTTCTCCCTACAATTACTCTTTTATCTCCCAAATCATCAATTAAGCTTAATCTTTTCGTCTTACAATTAAGTATCGCATTGTGAGATTCTAACCAATCCATTCTAATCAAAATGTCATAGGATCCTACGGTTGTGAAATAAAAGTTTACATTTGCGAAGAAATCACCCAAATTAATGTTACAATCCTTAACATTTTCTCCAACTTCTTGCTTGGCACCAGATGCCAATTCTACATATCTAAACTCATCTTGTTCGACTGCCTTCACCATAATTCTTCTGAGCGCAACACTATAAATGAAACTCTCAATAGCTCCTTGATCTATCAAAAATACTAAACTCTTGATCTGCTATCATACCTGAAGTCGCGAGCATTGTATATTGATGCTTGACCTAACGGTTATTCACCACTGCATGAATGATATGGGTATTTCCCAGATCTCCTACCAACATATTTCCTACCAATCCGGTAGCTCTCTCCTTCTCGATAGGAAAATCTCTCTCATAGTGGGGTTCTCCACAAGTCCAAAATCTGTTCTTTGGGCCGGTGCTCCTAGTTCCGGAGGAATAATCCGTTGGTCTAGGGTTCTGAGGTCCTAATATATTATGCGGAATAGATCTATACTTTGTTGTTGCTGAGGTCGACGCAGCTATTGTTGCGGTGGTGCTCTATACAAATTCCCCTGATTGGTAGTTTGTTTGCATGGTGTAGAAAATAAAGGTCATCTGGGTGTATCACAGTGGAAAAAAATCTGTCTAATGAGTGTCTACTGCTGCGACGCTCTAGGTGGCATCTGTCCTGTCTTCCTAGAAGGAGTCCTACCTTGACCCCCATTGTTCAACTCTTCTTTAGCGATAAACGATTTTTGTACTGCATCATGCAAAGTTTGAGGCATCAAGATTCTCACCTTAGCACAAGTGTTGTAGTTGAGACCAAAAACAAAGTTACTCACCTTTAACTTTTTAGTGTTCAGGTGCAGAGCATATTTGAGAAACTCCATAAATCTAGCCTCATACTAAGGTATTGTTCAATTTCCATGTCGTAAACCGTTGAATGTGTTAAGTTGATGCTCAATGAACTCATCAGATAAGTACCTCTCTCGGAATCGCTCCTCGAGCAACTGCCAAGACACGTCTTCAATGGCCATATTCAGTCATGGAAAGAGTGTCTTCTACTATAGAAGCGCACAACCTTTTAGCTAAAAGACCCCCATATGGACCTTCATGTTGGAGGTATAATCGCGCAATGCAAAAGACATTGTTATATTCTCCAACCAAGCTTCGATGGCTAAACCCTCCGTGGAACCCCAGAACTCGGCAAATTTTACTTTCTCGAGTTCTCTATGAACACTACCACTAACTATAGGAGGACGATGCAAACCCTCAATGGGTGCAGATTCTCTGCCCTCATCTCGATCAAGGCAATTTATCAATGCCTCTAACATCCTTTGAAAAGACCTTATCATACCCATGACATCGCCCATTGCAAAATGCTCCTTCTTGGTGGTATTCTCTTCTCCCTGTGGAGAAAATAGCTCAGGTGTGGGTGTACTTGGAGTAGGAATACCTCATGCTCCCACACCCCGATGTCTACTCATTCTCCGTACTCTAACCATTATATCTGCATAAAACAATTTTCAATTTATATTAGTAATTACATCTTTAGTTAAAATTTTCATTGGAAGATGTAACGATTCCAGTATCGCAGAGTAGAATGCTTCTCTAATACCATATGTAACGACTCTCTGGTTCACTGAACGTCCTATGTAAGTGAATACAACAAATGTAGATCTTTTTTTGTTTTTTCTTTGTTAATCATAGAGTGACTTAACATAACGCAACTAAATAGAACATTTCAAACATGGGATTAAAGTAAAAATATCATCTACACAAAATACAAATACATTTCATTAATAACTAAAGAAAACTAAAGAAAACCTCACAATTATTTCAATGATTCTAAAAAATATAATAATATGTACACATGCAAATTCGTCTATCTACTTTACTTAAAGTTGCGCAATTTTGCACCTTAGTTTAGTTATGTCATAACACAGGTCGTACTGATATTCCAATAAGATCATTTAAAAATCATTAAAACTACTTTTACTTTCTTTTCATTAATATAAAAATAAACCATTTAACAACATAATTAACTTAAAAAAATTATTATAGATCATTAATATAAATCCCAAAAACGAATCATTGATCCATATCACTCTACCTAACATTTATGCTTCTAATTTTGCAATGAACTATGTAGCTATTGCACGAGGTTTGAATGGTCGACCTTTGAGTCACTTTGAATTTTTGTTTGTTTGCATATATGCCTTTAAGTTCACAGGGAATCAATCTGCTTCGGTGTTTCACACAACAATACAATATTAATCATCTTTCTGAAATCAATTCCTTTAAGTGCGTACTCGATCTGATATTAATTAGCTTTGGCATACCACACATCCTCATGTTTCCATCTCTCTTACAATGCCACATCTAGGGCATGTCCAGTCACCTTCATTTTGAGGACCGTAATAGTAGCAGTAACAACCACTAATATATATATATATATATATATATATATATATATATATATATATATATATATATATATATAAACCATTGTTAACCAAACAAAGCATTCTTCTTGCTAAGGAGAAAATGTAATTATGCTAAGAAGAGACCCTTCCACTCTTTGTGCAAAAAAAACAACTATTTACCAGTTGAGAACTATATTTATACCATATTTTTAAAGGAAGTCTTCAATGTACTCATCTTAAGGAAAAATCATCGGTACCGAGAAAGTAACTAAGAGAATTTATAAATCTGATAACTAGCTTCGAATTACAACGAATTCCATGATCAAAGATCAACGCTATACCACGCGAAGAAAATTGTTTCCTAAGAGTCCACTATGATTCAAATCATTAGAGGACATACCGATATAGATCTACAGTTATATCAATAAAGGATCCTATCCTTCTAACAAAAAACAATCCAAGACGGCAATGATTCCTTTCACTGGATTAATCCATCTCCCACATAAATGGAAATTGTAAGCTAAATTACACAATCCAAGACAACAATTGAATATAGGTAAGAAAAATAGTGAATGTTTAATTAGAGGTAGGCTATCAACAATAATTTAATCTCATGGCAAAAGGAGATAAGGAATCAAACTCTAAATACATGACTTTTAATTATTAACCAGTGACAAATCATTTTTACATACTCGAATGACTAGAAAAACTTAACAGAATCTTGAAGAACCATACATATTCGAAGTACAATAAAAACAACTAGAATATTCGATGATAAATGAAATAACTAGAATAATGAAATACCGTAACCAGAAGATTATTTTTTTGTGAAGTTGATTTCGCCTAGTTCTACGTAATGTCTCTTCTCGGTTGCTAACCAATGGACTTCACCAGTACCTCCCATCCAACGCTAGGGGTACTCTTCTTCCCCCTTAGCCCCCCGAGCCGCAAAGGGGACACACACAAAATTTCAGATCCAAACTAGCTCAAGCTTTCCCTCGCAAGGAGAGGATTCCACCTCCTACAAAAGACTTGCAACCCAACTCACACAAGTAAACTAGTCAAATATAAATTTTGCCAACATTTTAGTCATCCAAAAGTATGGTCCATTCCTCCTTACTCTTCCTTTTTTTTATAAGAAAAACTGTCTTGATACTTGTCAATTCAATTCATGCACAATTAAATAATTTTTTATAATTAAATTAGAGATTATTCACCCCCAACACATGTCACACTTCCCCAAGTTGCACATGTTTATTTCTTTTTAATAAAAATAATTCTGCATTTTCCCTCACATCCACAATCAGTGCCTAGATTTTCTCGTAGTTGTCCCTTAGTTCCCCAATTTCTCTTTTATTGTGTCTCCTAACTAAGTTACAATTGTGGTTTGATTATAACTCTTCTCTTAGTTAGGATTTAGAGTCTAGTTTGACTTAGGATTCTAACTCTATGTTGACAACCCATTCTCTCATGAATTAATTTTCTTTTAAAAAAAACTTTTTATTAATTTCATGCACACATTGTGCACATGTCTTAATTTTTATTCTCTCTTTACTAGTGTTTATTTGGTCTAATTTTCCTTAAACCCATTATTATAAACTTTATTCAATCAAAAACATCTAGACTTATATTTTTTTGGTTATGTTTTCTAGTTTATAAATTAATATTAAATTTGTGTTCTCTTCTCTAACAATTTCTAAGTATTCATTTTATCCTCTAAAGTCTTGTAATTTTTTATTAGTTTCTATTGACATTTCATTTTCTTTAATTTTATTTAGATTAACATGCGATGTGCCCTTCAAGACACATCGATGTGCTCCATGGGTGTCATTTTCCATTTTGACTTAGTTTGGAAGTTGTCTGACGCTGGGAGTCAATACTCCACTTGTCGACCTTGTGTAAGACTAAGGGCTTATTGAGGAATAATGAATCTTCCTTATCGCGCACCCCTTAGAAATCCTTGTGAGTGACTGTCTCAGTTTTCCCTCATGACATCATGAACCTCTCAAGAACAAGGTAGTCGTTAACCTTCAGTTCAGGCCACGACGGAAGTGCTAGTATATTTTGACAGGGACGTTTCCACACCTCTCCCTCATCAATCTGATATCTGTGTATGACTCCTTTACTTTATATGTGAGTCTGATTACCAAGCGTCACCATGCCTACATCCACTAATAAAAATAATATTATTAACTCGTATACATGAAATCCATAAGTGAAATCATCATAATAATACATGCATAATAAAATCAAGTACTCATAGTCAAAGTCAATAGTCCACTCCTTGACTCAATATGGAGTCCAAGGAGTTCTGTCAATGCCATCAACATACTCATCACATCATGTTTCCTGCACACTTAGGAAACCTCATCATAATACCTGACAATGATATACATCAATACAAATGACATATCAAAATTTCAACATTTAATTATAGCATAAACTTTAACTCATAAACCAAATCAGATAATCATAAAGTACCATGTTTAGTCGGATTACTTGGATGCAAGTTTCCTCAAAGAATAATCTGTGTTATGAAAATGCGGTCAGCGAAAATATGGATGTTACATACACCCCCTCTTGTTTTAAACTTCGTCCCAAAGTTTGTACAGTCTAATAATGAAAACAAATATAGATAATACTAATCTATCTATCAAACTTTCGAAATAAATATGGAAATTGTTGATGCATCTCATGTGTGTCCTCCCAAGTAGCAGAATGTGGACTATAACTGTTCCACTAGACATTGACTTGATCGACCAATCGACTCTGTTGTTGTCGAGTGCGATGGTCCAGAACACAGATTGGATCTGCTATGAGAGCACCCGAGTCCGATGCCTGGAATTAACTCAAGTCAATAACATGTGACAGATCTGAAATATAATGACGTAAAAATGAAACATGCAAAACATCATGCATACATCTCAAAGAATTAGGTAAGGCTGTTGGTAAGCCACATGTCCTTTCTTTTCTACAACCTCGAAAGGTCCCACAAACCTTGGAGAGAGTTTAGCACCCTTTCCAAACTTAATCGAACTCTTATGCGGCTTCACCCACATAAACACTTTATCACCAACCTCATAACTACGTTCAATACATTGTGCATCTGCATAACTCTTTTTTCGGTCTTGCACTTCCTTAATTATTTTATTTATGGTTCACATATGATCTTCCATTTCCTGGATCACTTCCGGTCCCACCAGGACTCTATCCTCTAGTCGATCCCAACTCAAAGGTGTCTAACACGGTCGTATGTATAGGAACTCAAAAGGTGCCATCTTTATTGAACTCTGATCATTGTTGTTCTACGCAAATTCTACCAATTGTAAAGATTATTCCCATCATTTCTGTTGATCCATCACATACATTCGAAACATATCTTCTAGAATTTGATTCGTTTTTTTCATGTGTCCATCAATTTCAGGGTGATATGTTGTACTAAAATTTAATTGTGTGTCCAATGCCTCTTGGAAACTAGTCCAAAAACACCCAGTGAATATCGATCCCCGATCAGATATTATCTTTCTCGGTACACCATACAATCTTATAATTTTATTAACAAAAATTCTAGCTATGTCAGGTGTTTGATATGTCCTATGAACTAGAAAAAAATACGCACTCTTCTTCAAAGTGTCGAAAACTACAAAGATATAATCATGTCTCCTCGACGTCAATGGAAATCAAACAATAAATTTCATCGATATAACTTCCCATTTCGATTCAGGAATCACATGTGGTTGTAATAATCCTGCAGGATGTCTATGTTCATCCTTGACTTGCCGACATTCAAGAAATTTCGCCACATAGTTAACTATATCATTTTGCATTCCCTTCCAAAAGAATAATGGTTTAATATCAACCTTCATTTTCGTGATTCTTGGATGGGCCATACACACTGCTCGATGAGCTTCGTTCAAAATTAAATTCCCCATTTTTTCATTTGTTGGTACATAAATTATGCGATTATATCTTAGTATCCTTTCATTGTCCAAAGAATAACTCGCATACCTTGGTACCATCATGGCATCTTGTCTGATATTGTCTTTTGTTTCCTTGTACCAATCATCATCAATATATAATGCTAAAATATTTTCTCGAAGATTCTTCTTTAGGGGTATTACTGAGAAAATGTGTGGTCTCTGAATCAACACATCTGCTACTTTGTTAACTGTTCCTTTAATGTACATGATTTCAAAATCATATTCACTTAAAAGTTCTGACCAATGTATTTGTTGTGCGTTCAAGTCACTCTTACTAAAAATGTGTTGCAATCCACTATGTTCGGTTTTCAGTTCAAATTTTTGTCCACTAAGATAGTGTCGCAAAACTCGTAAAGCATAAACAATTACTAATAATTCCAAATCATGTGTTGTGTAATTCTCTTCATGCCTTCTTAGTTTCCTTGAAATATATGCGATAATTCAACCTTCTTGCATTTATAATCCATCTAATCCTTCCTTGCATGCGTCAGTACATACTAAGAATTCCTTGTCCATATCCAAAAATTTTAGTATCAGTGTTGTTGTTAATAATTCTTTAAGCTTCTGAAATGCTTCAGTGCATTTATCTAACCATACAAATTTATTATTCTTCTTTTTTAGTTCCGTAATTGGGTTTGCATTTTTTGAAAATCCTTCGACGAAGCATCGATATATCCTGCTAATCCCATAAAATTACGTACTTCTTGCACGCTTGTGGGTGCTAGCCATTCCATAATAGCCTCTACCTTCATTGGATCCACAACGATACCTTCTTCAAAAATAATGTTTCCCAAATAAGGAATCTTTGTGTGATAAAAAGAACATTTCGACAACTTTCCGTACAACTTGTTTTCTCTTAAGCACTTTAAACTAATCTCACATGTTCGTCGTGCTCCTCTTTTGTCCGAGACGAAATTAATATATCATCAATAAATACATGTATGAACTTGTCGAAGTATTCGTGGAATACCCCATTCTTTAAACTCATGAATACACCAGGGGGATTTGTCAAACCAAATGGTAATACAATAAATTCGTAGTGTCAAAATCTTGTCTTAAACATTGTTTTAGGAATATCTTCTTCTTTGATTCACAATTGGTGATACTCCGATGTCAAATCTATCTTTGAAAATATTGTTTCCCCCTTCATTTGATCAAATAAGTCATCATTCCTTGGTAACGTGTATTGATTTTTTATCGTGGCTTTGTTTAATTGACGATAGTCAATGCAAAGCCTCCACGATCCATCCTTCTTTCTTACAAAATTATTGGTGCACCCCATGGTATACACTTGGACGTATAAATCCAAAATATAATAACCCTTTAAATTTCATATTTAACTCTTGTAATTCAGGTGTCGACATCCGATATGATGTTCTTGCAATTGGTTATGTTCCAGGTTTTAAATCTATAGTAAATTCCAATTCTCTTTTCGGCGGTAGACTCGGTAGTTCCTCGGGACAAACATCAACAAATTCTAATACTACTGGAAAGTCTTCCATTCTTTCCGCGTTACACTTTTTGTTAAGAGATAAAATGGCATACAAATTACATCCATTGTGCATATTTTTTTGTAATTGTAGGGAAGTAATATATCTTAGCGATACTTCTTGGTTTCTCCCTACAATTACTCTATTATGTCCCAAATCATCAATTAAGCTTAATCTTTTTTGTCTTACAATTAAGTATCGCATTGTGAGATTCTAACCAATACATTCCAATCACAATGTCATAGGATCCTAAGGTTGTGAAATAAAGGTTTACATTTGCGAAGAAATCACCCAAATTAATGTTACAATCCTTAACCTTTCCTCCAACTTCTTGTTTGGCACCAGATGCCAATTCTACATATCTAAACTCATCTTGTTCAATTGTCTTCACTTTAATTCTTCTGAGCGCAACACTAGAAATGAAACTCTTAGTAGCTCTTGGATCTATAAAAAATATTAAACTGTTGATCTTCTGTCATACTTGAAGTATCGGGCATTGTAGACTGATGCTCATCCTGGCAGTTATTCACCGTTGCATGAATCATATGGACCTTTCCCATATCTCCTATCGACATATTTATTGTTGATCCAGTAGCTCTCTCCTTCTCAATAGGAAAACCTCTTTGATAGTGGGGTTCTCCACAAGTCTAAAATATGTTCTTTGGGTTGGTGCTCCTAGTTCTGGAGGAAGAATCCGCTGGTCTAGGGTTTTGAGGTCCTGATCTATCATGAAAAACAGATCTATATAGTTGTTGTTGTTGAGGTTGACGTGACTATTGTTGCGGTGTTTCTATATACAGAGTCCTCTAATTGGTATTCTATCTACGTGGTGTAGAAAATATAGGTCATCTGGGTGTATCACAGTGCCCAAAAGTTTGTCTAACGAGTGTCTATTGCTGTGACGCTCTAGGTGACGTCTGTCCCGTCTTCTTGGAAGGATTCCTACCCTGACCCCCACTATTCAACTCTTCGTTCGCGATAAAATATTTTTGTACTGCATCGTTCAAAGTTTGAGGCATCAAGATCCTCACCTTAGCACGAGTGTTGTAGTTGAGACCAAAAACAAAGTTATTCACCTTTAGCTTTTCAGTGTTCAGGTGTGGAGCATATTTGAGAAACTCCATAAATCTAGCCTCATACTCAGGTATTGTACAATTTCCATGTCGTAAGCCGTTGAATTTGTTAATTTGATGCTCAATGAACTCATCAGATAAGTACCTATCTCGGACTCACTCCTCGAGCAACTCCCAAGACACGTCTTCAATGGCCATATTCAGTCGTGGAAAGAGTGTCTTCTACTATAGAAGCGCACAACCTTTCAGCTGAAAGACCGCCATATGGAGCTTCATGTTGGAGGTATAATGACACAATGCAAAACAAATTGTCATATTCTCCAACCAAGCTTTGGTGGCTAAACCCTCTGTGGAACCCCAGAACTCGAGAAATTTTACTTTCTCGAGTTTTTTATGAACACTACCACTAAATATAGGAGGACGATGTGAACCCTCAATGGGTGCAGATCCTCTACCCTCTTCTCTATCAAGGCGATTTATTAGCGCCTCTAACATCCTTTGAAAAGACCTTATCATACCCATGACATCGTCCACTGCAAAATGCTCCTGCTCTATGGTATTCTCTTCTCCCTGTGGAAAAAATTCCTCGGGTGTGGGTGTACTTGGAGGAGGAATACCTCTTCCTCCCACACCCTGATGTCTACTCATTCTCCGTCCTCTAACCATGATATCTACATAAAACAATTTTCAATTTATTAGTAATTACATATTTAATTAAAATTTGCATTGGAAGACGTAACAAGTCCAGTGTCATAGAGTAGAACCCTGCTCTGATACCATATGTAATGACCCTCTTGTTTACTTAACATCATGCATAAGCGAATACAACGAATGTAGCTCTTTTTTTGTTTTTTCTTTGTTAATCATAGAGCGACTTAACATAACACAACTAAATAGAACATTTCAAATATGGGATTAAAGTAAAAATATCATCTACACAAAATACAACTACATTTCATCAATGTTATAACCCTAAATTGCACCAGACAGGCTTACCTGGCATCAGGCCATCTCATTTTCCTTCTTTTCCAAGCCACTACTAAACAACTTCTTAAAAAACACCCTTTTTGAGGACATACGCGCCCTGCTCCACTACTGCACACGTGTGTACGCTGGATGACCCACTACAACCCGCGTATACCTAAAAAACACGAAAAATGGAAAGTTGCAGACATAACACACAATTTTGGGTAAGTTAACTAAACAGTTTGATCTCCCATAGCCGGTCACTCGACCAAATACCTAGCCCTTTCTAGCCTATAAAATAAGGGGTAGGGGTCCCATTTGGAAGGAGAAAAATAAGAGTAAAGAAACTCTACCTGATTTTGCATTCCCCTTGTCCAAACCTTTTGCAACCATTGTGTGAAGAGAAGCATATATGAAAGCAGCAGTTGGAGTATAGTTGAAGAGGATCCCAGGACCATATTCGAGGAGCAGTGGCCGATCTCACTATTGTAAGTTATTCTTGTGAGATTAATAAAAGAAGTATTTTTCCCGTCCCGCCATATGAGGTGTTTAATGTTTAATATTGATTATATTTTGATTGGATCTCTAACCCATTAGTTCATAGATCAAATGCATGCTTGGAGTTCTTTGTTTGTCTGTTTGTGAATGCAGGTCATATTTGGGAGGAAACTTGCAGTCAAGGAGCAACCGAAAGAGAAAGGATCTACATCAAGCATGGAAGTCAAGGTATAGTGAATTGATCCTTTAATCTTTGTATTTACATATGAATAATGGGGTTTGTGATTGGGATGTTGGTAAAAAGTAGGAGACTTTAGGTGATTTTTGCATGCATTACCGAACCCTTAATGCTAGTCCGTAGGGGGGTTTCCCACCCACAACAGAATTGGCGACCATACTGGGGAATCTCTAAGGTTTTCTGGGGATACTTTTTGGGTATTTTAGAATTGGTTTTATTACCTTTTTTCTGAGTTTTTTGCAAGAGTCGGAGTTTGTAGGGATTTTGGTCTTCCATACCAGTACTCCCTGCATGATTGTTTGACTGTTTGATTTTCTTTCTGGAAATTTACAGAGGTATACGTGGCCTACAGAAGCCCTGCCCGCGTATACACGTGCTGTACCTTTAGACAACCCACATATATCCGCTGGGCTGCTGAAGTATCAGTTGCGTGCTTAAGTCCATAATTTTTTTTTTAGGAGAGACAGTCATCCTCTTTTCCTTGTTAGAAGTGATCCTTCTCAGGGGTTTCCTGGATTTGGTCAGGGTCTCTGTGTTGCAGTCTATAGCCTAGGATAACCTCAGACTAGCTTTGTTCTATCAAAGTTTCCTTGCATTTTCTTTGCCAAAGTAATTTCTCTGTCTCTAAGGGACTCTGGTTTCCAATACCAGTGCTCCCTGCCTATGCTAGACTGTATTTTTTTTCATTTTTTTGAGCATTTACAGAGCTATACGCGCCCTGCAGTAGCTCTGGACACATGCATACACACTATGCATTTGGACAGCCCGCGTATATACGCTTGTTGCGGAGGTGACAGTGATGTGTCTGTGTCGAGAAGATATTTTGACAGAGAGAGGCAATCATCCTCTTCCCTATCAGAAGCCAGTCTTTTTGGTCTCTTCCCTAGTCTATGTGATCACAGTCTATAGCCTAGGTTTGACCGTAGCATAGTTTTCTTTTCATTTCTTGAGTTTTCTATAATAGAGTTTTAGACAAATCTGTGAGTCTTCTCCGATCAACCTTTTGAGGTTTGGTTAAGTAACTCCTTGCGATCCGCAGTAGGGCCAGAAGTTATTTTGGTTGTTGTTTTGTCTTCACTTTATCTTTTTGCCTGCTTTAGAAGAGAGAAAAGGAATCCATTTTTCAATTCTCTTATTTTAAAGCATGTTGAAAATTTTTATTTCTTTGTTTGATTGAGTAGTTGGTTGTTTGCATTAATAATCAAGGAAAAGTTTTTCTTTCATAAGTTATTGGTTGTTTACTTAGGAAAATAAGTAGCTCGTATTTGAGAAAAATCTTGTGTTGAGTTTGTTGTTCAAAGATCTTAGAAAAAATAGTTTGAAAAGTTGGTTAAAGAATTTTAAAAAGCAAATCTGGATTTGTAAAAAAGAAGTTATTTTGTTTCCATCTTTCTGTTTATCTTCTCTTTCGTCTCTCAAAACATCACTAGTTTCACTTTCATAACCTTTGACTTAAGACAAGCCAAAAAATTAATGATTAATTAAAATCAACTAGAATTTATGTTTTGTAGGGTCTATCAACTAGTCTAGGCTAGAGCCTTGATTTAGGTTGGAGAGGAAACTCTTCAAGGTTGCAAAACATACATAAGAGTCTGTGCTAGGGAGTGTTAAAAGTATAGTATCGTGAAAGTTATCTGGGAACCCCCTCTAACATAGGGGCTAAACACAAGGTTGCGTGCGGAAAGGTAGCGGAGATAACCCCTCCAAAGTCGGACCAAGCGTAGTGGTGAACACATATAGAGGGCTTGTCTTGGGATTCTGTCGATAGCATTTGCCACGGAGCTTCATGGGTCTTGAATCCATTTGAGGTCCTCAGTTTTCTTCCGGACCACTTTCTTTAGATACCCTTGACATGTTTTGAGCTTGATACCCTGCTCATTGGGGTCCACTCGACTATCGACTGTACCCGCCTGGTGACTGTTCACGCACTGACAACCTAGTTTCCTTTATTTTAGAGACTTACACAGGTGACTACGGGGGTAGACTGCGGTACCTAGGACAAACATTGGGCCATTCTTTGCAGAGTATACCCGGAGGGTGCTTCTTTATTCGAGTTGCACTTGCACCGATAAATTTCTCTAGGGTTGGTTGTTGTAACTGTTCTTCCAACTAGTTAGTGATTTCTTGTCTTATCTCATAGGGATGTTTTCTAGTGTGTGTTGTTCTTGAATGAATAGAAATCCCTAGTGTATCATTGATCTTCTCACACAGTGGAAGATCAGGAGCTTTGCCAGTCATGAAGGCTTCTTGGCCTGCCACCGGGTACACTGAAGCCACCCCCGCCACCGTTAAGGCAAAAACTAGACTAGCAAGGGTCTTTTGAGGCGACTGGGTCACAGGAAACTGTTCTCGACCAACCTCCGAGAGAAGAACTTTCGATTCCAGAGGAACCAACCATTTCAAACCTTGGAGTGGAATCTCTTGGTCCATCCGAGACTCCGACCACTGATATTTCGGCGCCCATCATTGTACATATTTATCTTTACAAGTGCTAGACAGTGTCACAAGCAGCAAGGGAAACAAATGTTGCCACTTCTTCCGGGAATTCTCCTATTCCCGCTATGGCTTTCATCACAGGGAGTGTTCGACTTCCTAACCCACAGTCGTCAGTCTGGGCCACCATGGTCTCAACCGCCTCTACCTCAAGTAATGGTCTGATCCCATCTATGGCGGCAACCACTTCTCCTTTCACATAGATGCAACAGGCCCTCCGTTCTCATATGGGATGCCTAACTCAGGTACAAGCCCTGTACTTTCCTACTCCACTCTACAGATGTTAGGTCTGGGGCAGGGAGCTCTAACGCTCCTTTGCAAGGATCCATGGGGGGCACTTCAGCTTCCTTTAACACTTTCCCTTACGGAGGAGGTCATATACCTCCTTTATCCCCTTCACTCGATGGTGCTCACCAACATTTCACCGGACCGAACACACACCATAGTTTGTTTGGAGCAAGGAGTCAAGGACTACCTTCTCATAGCATACCGGTAGGTTCAACACCATTCTCTTTGTTCAACGCATTTGGTAACAACGCTTTCTCATTAACTTCTTTCCCGACCGAGGGTAATCCTAATTATGGACAACCAAATCCTATGTAGGGTATTATTCCTGCATAGGGGGCAAACCTAGAAATTCCTTCTGCACAAGGACCTTGGAATTCTTGGCAAGGATCAGTTCCCTCGTCAGGGATGTCGATCGGGGGGAACCCCTTTAACAACCAATGGAACCTCGAGTAAGGTGAAAGACCTATGCCCATGGGATCGACATGGGGCAACCCTTCCCAAAGTCCTTCGAATGCAATGCACGCCCAACCATCTACGTCCTATTTCAGGAATCAGCCGATGATGTCTCCACAAATGCAGAATCCGTACGTTGGTCATGGCCATGGCTTTTACCAAAACCCTGGCCAGCAACCCAACTTTTCCTGGAAACCTGGTGTCAGTCAAACTCCAGGTCCCTTTTTCCATGGTTACAACCAACAACCCAAACTACCATTTCTGGCAACGTTGCATTTGCTAGACTTGACAAGGTTGTTGAATGACCCTATCTGTCACGATCTGCATTGGCCTCCTATATCGACCAAGTTGCCTTTAGACATACCAAAGTTCAAATCCAAGCCTAAAGAAGATCTAGGAGATCATGTGACTACCTTTCATCTTTGATGCTCGTCTAATTCGTTGAAAGACGACTCCGTACAATTGCTTTTGTTTCAATGCACTCTCATTAGGAGTGTTGTGAAATGGTACATTGAGCTCGACCGCTCAAGATACTCTTCCATCGACGAATTGGCAATGGCTTTCTTAAACCATTTCCAATTACCTGTGAGATACGATGTCGACACCAAATTGTTGGCCAATTTCGAATAGACAAAGCAGACCATATCTCTGATCACATTCGAGAATGGAGAGGCCAGAAGAGTTTGATTAAAGTGCTAGTCCCACTAGCATTTCTGCTTGAGTGGTTCCTTAAGTCTTTGGTCCCACAATTATCCAAAGACGTCGCAACGTCGAGAGTATTTTTCAAAGAAGATGCAATCATGAGATCTCAACAGCTTGAGCTGATTTACTCTCAGTCTGGTTTACTGTATGAAATTTTTTCGAACGCGCCATAGTCAATACTTGATAAAACCAGATAGAGGGTCAGACCACATGTTGATGGTATTGTTGGTTCAACACAAACAAAGCCCGTTGATTAGCTAACAAAACAATTGCAACAATTGTCGATACAACACACAACAACTAGCCAGACCACTGTTCTGGCTGCTCCCCCTACCCAAACGTCGGATGTACACAGTGTGCAATCGAAAAATCCGAAGGACACCCAACAACCTGATGGAAATAAGAAACAATGAAAGAAGGGTAAGGGGGATTAGAAACCCACTAATAATGCTGGTGGGGGCAATACCAAAAAGAGGAGGTCAAAGTATCCGTGTAACCTGTGCGTGAAAGACCACCCGACTCACCAGTGCCCTCAGCTTGTGGAGGCCCAAAAGTTATTGTCATAGCAACAACCTATTGTGTTAACGAACCCATTTCAACATGGGAAAAATTTAACTCAAGCCTCTACAAGCACGGGAGGGGGAAATCAAGGACCCCCTCCGTCTTTGAGTAATCCTTCATCCGTGAATGTGTATATGATGAAAGGTGACGCCTATATATCGACTAGAGCACATGACTACGGAAATCCAAGCACCTCTGAGAAAGGTAAAGAAGCTGAAATCCCATCTCTTCCTCTCCAGATCGAGAAGACGTTGGGCGAAATAATGACACGCATCCCAAAAGGTGCATTCAAGAAAGCTTCTCACAACCCAAACACAAGGGCCATCCAGAACTACTCTGTGGTGGAGGATTTGTCTCAAACCCCTTGTGCGATGTCTTCTTTGGAGGTCCTCCAGAGTTGCCCTTCCTAGAGAAAGGATCTGTTAGCCGCCTTAGGATCCACCGAGACTTGTAATTCGGGTACAATCATGCTTAATATGACCCACTTAAAACCTTGTCTCCCTTACCACATAGTGTTCCAGATAGTAGTGGCTTACACCACGAAAACTTTTACTCGAAACATTTTCCACACGGTGGTCGATGAGGGCACCTCGACATGCGTAATGTCTTTGGCGTGTTGGAAGTCCATTGTCCAACCTGCTTTGTCTCCGTCACCTACTCTTCTTATCTCTTTCTAAGGTCATTCGTTTCGATCACATGGCATCATCCCCTCTTTCCTCATGCAGTTAGGAGGGAAGACCGTGTGTGTCGAGGTTGAAGTGGTCAATGCGTTTCTCGACTACAATCTCTTGTTAGGAAGGAGTTGGACCTATTCCATGCAAGCAGTGGTTGCTACAGTTTTTCGGGTCTTATTGTTTCCACACGAGGGCCAGATTGTGACCATTGATCAATTGTCTTTCTCCTGTCCTGACCCTTCATTGGGGGCATCCGCAGTCCCGATGATTGATAACCCTCAACCTGGAATCATCAACATAGAGGTTGTTTTGTGCCCACCTTTTATGGGTACTTTCGATTACCCGCCTCCTCAAGGCGATGTTAAGTTCATATCAAACCACCATAAGGTTGAGATTTTTCAGGTCTCGTCGTTTTGTATGACTTACTTCCATGATCTGTGGATTCTTCCTTCCCCATCCGCTACGATGGAAGGGACAGAGCACCATGGCATGGCCATGCCTTTGTCCGTGGCAGAAGTTGCATACTCGATCATTCAACGAGCTTCTGTTGACCCCGATCCGACTCTAGCACAAGAGTTAGATCCGGTGCTCGAGCCTATTTGGGCTCAAGGTTCCCTTGCTGATACAGATTCTTTATACTTAGTCTTGCCTTCAGACGAAGCGATTATTGAGGTAATGACTAGTCTGGACAGACCCTGGGATGATCTCCATCATAGATCTTATTTCCTCCCAGAGTTAAGAAGAATTGAAGCAGGGAAATTCACTTTGACTATGACTGGAGATAGGTCTTGTCCTATCAATCCCTTGGCTACGCATGTTTTTTATGTTGAGGGTAATATGGCAACCATTTTTGAAACTATACCTATTAATATCTCCATAACCCTTGACATCGTGGAGAATGTTTTTGTCGGAGTTGACTGTTCCCCCGAGGAGATTTGAATCTACACGGATTTATTTAAATATTTCTGTGATGTTTTTGCCTGGTCTTATGAGGAAATGCCAGGCATTGATCCAAAAATTATTGATTACACTACATGCAACCCTCCTTCATCAAGGGGTTATATCATCATAGCCGTAGACTACTTCACGAAGTGGGTCATGTTGGCAAATATTGAACAAGCAATGGACACGTGTTGATGGTTGTTGTCATTAATGGAAACAGTGGAGACAGCAGGATAAGAAGGATAAAACCCCATGGGGATTTGGAAGTAAAAGATCAGGAGGAACATCCTTGAAGAAAACGCGCGCAGCAAGAGCTTACAGAGGAAAAAGGAAGACAGAGATCCAGTGACCGTTGGATCCCATTTAAATTTCCCGAAAGGCCGATAGCCGTCAGATCTTCAAAAGCTGCACAGAGGTTAAACGCAGAAGTTAAGTCCTACTGTGCATAGGTGAAATATCGAAGGATTAGGAACCGTCCATTCGCAAGGACAGGTGGCATAGGATCGAGCGTTGTCGGAGTTATGCTCATCAACGAATCGGGAATCAGAGTTTCATGAGTCCCGTGTTCAATCACAACGAAAACACCGAAATCGCGATATGCGATCTCACGATTTGATCGTAGCCATTAAAGAAAGAATGATCTGGACCGTTGAATCTCTGCGTGGAGTGCGAGTATTGGTATGGTTGTGGAGATGACTCAGTAACCGTTGGATCCAAGTGCAAGACCCGATCATCGTTGGATCAAAGATAATCTGCATGCCTTTTAAAGAACAAGGATAAGTGGGAGTAATCGCG
>CBVK0100352951.1:0-20299 GCA_900067695.1 Picea abies
CCCCCTGGCACATATTTTCTTGGTCCATTTGGTAGGTGGAGTACTCAGGACCCACATGTCCTTTCCTTTGCGTTTAATATGCCACCACGTGTAAGGGTGGACCCTTCGAGAGTCAAGGACTTCAAAACTCCGGAGGTTTGGGGTGAAGTGTCGTAGATAATCCAAAGGGACCGAAGGCTGGAGCCACGTTGTGATATTTCAGGACCCTTGGAGTGATCATGATTTCGAGACTCTGGAGGATATGCATGTAGAAAGAAAAAGGGGTGTTCAACACTGAAGTGCCGAACGTCGAATTTTCCCTTAAGCTTATGTGTTAAACAAGGATCAAGTCCTACCATTGGATTGGACAATGGATGGACTTACACCATGGATGTAGGAATGTTGGGGAATATCCAAGACTTCGGGGAACTTGGGATGGTACAAATGATATGGACCTACGTGAGTGCCACTTGGCCCTTGAATGATAACACCCAAAGAGTTTCCAGAGGCCATAACTTGCAATCTAGATCTCAGATTTGAGCCTGGTAGCAGTCGTTAGAAATCTACAGTTGAGTAGAAGAGGATGGAGACCTCAGAAACAAGATTCAAGAAGATTAAAGTAAGAAAAATTTTGATTCCCCATCCCTAAAAAGGTTACTTAGGGTTGGGTGTGTTACAAAAATAGTTACAATAGGAGCACTACCAACTTGGTTTACAACTTGGAAGAATCACATGACTTGCCTCACCTCACTGGGAGTCACATGCATAGATTCATCACACCAAGAATATTTATTGCAACTGTCTCTGTAACCTCTTGTGATGCACCTTAGGTGTGCCCACAACCATAGACTTATTGTCCCTTCGTTACCACAAACTTTCACCAAGTTAACATAGATTTCAATTTTGCCTCACACATGTGTCCAACAGACTTGCATTTCCAAAATTCCCCAAAATATCCTATAGCATCCCACTCTTGGCTACTTCTCTTCCATATTGGTTGTCCTTCCTTGATTCGTTGCCTCATACTTACCTCAAACGTTTTCTCCAAATCTCTTGCCAATATTGTTTCCTCCTCTATTTGTGCACCCTTGTGATCTTATAGGGAATCCAAGGGTAACTTATGTGAAATGTTGTGTCTTTTGGGTGTGTCACACCCCTTCATGAATCCACAATCAAACAACTCGTCATGCCCCTCTGTGGACCTGATGCACCTATACAAAATTGCACGCCCGTCAATCTTCATGTCTCTTGAACCAACGCACCCTATCCTTGGGCGCCAACCCCCTACCTTGTACGTTATCTTTTACCAATGTTTGTGACTCCTCATAGGTGTGTCGATGGGGTCGTCCAACCTCTTTGGTGAACCCATGTTTCCAAGATCAAGCGATACTGCTCCTTGGGCATGCTCCCAAGTTTCCCCACTCTTTCCCAAATGCAACCCAAGTCTTCATCAATCTTCTAAGGAAATTATGGTGTGTGCCCCCTTGGTGCCACACATCACAATTGTGCACCCAAGGTGCTCCTGCTCACACCCAAATGTCTTTGTTCATCCAACTGATCGCTTCCTCCTTATGCTCTTCGTTCATTTTGTGGTTGAATTTTCCCAAAGAGTGCACATGCTCAATAGGTATTATGGGAGACCTTACAGAGGTCAAAATGAATATGTTACAAAAAAAAAGATGAAACATTATGATTCATGGTTGTAGTCATAACCTAAATGATGGAGAAACCCTTAATAACTGAAAATATGATTAATCAATTCTTAAAAAATATGCAAACTTTAACCTCTATCGACAATGGTTAACCAAGGGATTAACTCGCCACTCCAACTACAATTAGGAATCCCATGGGTAAATACCTTATTCATTCCAATGAAATTAAATGGAAATGAGATTTATCCTCTTCATTATATATGCTCAAAGATGAAGGTACTCGACAATGAGAAATCGCTTACTACTTCCCCTCACGGACTTAAACTTGAAGGTGAAGAATCTTTTCCCTTCCTAGATGCAAGGACAATGGCATTCAAACACTTCCATTTAGCAGCCTTACATCATTTAGAAACATCCTTGACCATCACTATCATTGATTTGAATCTAAACATGGTCACCTTCACGAGAATAGGAGCAATGCTTATTCTTTGGTGTTTTGGGAAGTAGCTACCCTTGCAGTCAATATGCGTGATGGGTATGAATATGACCCTTCATAAATATAAGATGAATAGACTTTCAGAGTGTACTTGTGGCTGTCGAAATTGGTAGGGTGATTTTTACATTCAACTTTTGCTACGTGTTCATCAAATTGAATATGGAATGTGTTAAACATATAGGTGGTTTTTATCCATAAATGCTATCTAGCTTATCACCATTATGATTATGAGTTCTTAGCCAATCACAAGCAGTTTTAGGTTAGATTTTATTTCATTACCATGAGCTCTTAGCCAATCACAAGAAATTTTAGGTCTTATTTCAAGACAGAAAAGACGATTTAAGTGTATATAATATTCACAATAAAATCAATGTCCCTTATAGTTTAGGATACCTCCAATAAAATCATGCACTTTTTAATAACATTTAACTTTAGTATCATATATAAAACTAAACACTATTTTTAATTTAAATTAAAAAAATGTTTTTCTGTAAATTATTCTTTTATATTATATATTATAATGCAATATTATTAATTATACCATATTCTATATTGTAATTATAATATTAATCCAACTTCTACCAACATATATGTATATTTGATAATAACCTGTGTTAATTAAGAGAAAGGAAACAACACATTGATTTGGATGAAGTAGTCCAAATTTCTAAATTATCCAAGCAATGATAATGTACTATAACAATGGGTCTTTGCAAGGTTTAAATAAAACATAGAAAAAATCTCTAGGCTCCAACACCTTCCTCATTGACATTACATGTTCGATTGACTGTGCTTCGCTTTTCCTGGCATCATCTCTGGGCCCTATTGAGGAGTCTCCCCAGGGTTTCGAAACACCATCATTAAGCTTCTCTGAGCGGTGGAGTGTTCAAATCTTATAGAAACAACATCTAACAAGAAAAGGTATTTTTCCAAAATAATTCCAAAAAATATGACAAGTGAATGGGTTACGTGTCAAATCATATCTTCTCGGTTTATAAAAAATAGATATAAAATTAGTACCTTAAAATAAAACTCGATTTTGAGAGATTTTGATAATTTGTTTTATCAGGGAAATATCTGTGACTTTATATTGACATAGGTAAAGAAAAAATTGGACAATCTCTCGAAGAATTATTCAAAACATCGAATACTATATTCTCTATGGAGTAGGAAACTTTAGCAGGACATAGGAAAATTTTAAAGGCAATCTCTTCATGGAAAAAACTTATTGATTAGCTTCACATTGGCAAAAAATTTAGGCACTCCCTGGTAGGGAAAAAATAATTGAAAAATCAACTACCATAGTCCTTATGGAGAAGGAAAATTTCACTGACATAAACAATTTTTTGGACAACCCCTAACGAAGAACTAATCGAAAAATCTCTTACTATAATCGTAGATCTCAAAACCACAACATTTCTGACCAATTAATAATTAATAACTCAAACTGGCTATTACCCAACTTTTGGAAGATTTTCTAAATCTTCATGTTTCTCTTCTACCTAAAAAAAAATAGGATAGAAAATACATGTAAAATCAACCAAAATCCCATTCCTAGCAATAAACAATTAATAAAAATCAATTCCATAATTATCAAATACTCCATACAGAGAGTCATCTTGAATAATGCCTGACAAAAAGCCATCTAGCTGTAGCGAAAAAAAAATCATCAAAATAGCATAAATAATGCCCAACAAGATACAAATGAAGGATACAATAGGAAGTCATCTAACGAAGGATACAACATCATACAAATGAAGGCTACCACATAAAGTCATCTAGTGAAGGATACAACAGGATACAAATCATTTATAAGTGACCAGAAATATGCCTATCTTATACTCTTATAAAAGAAATTACATGGGAAAAGATAAAACAATGGAGAGGCTACGTATATACTTGGAGTATGGAGATATGGTTTGCACCAAGGTGAGATACACTGCTATAATTCCCCCCACCAGAGCTAGATATTTCCAAGGTGGTGAGAAATAGTCCTTCATAAACTGGGAAAACCAGACCTTGAAGTTACTTCCATAGTGCTCCATCACATCATGTTGCAGTTTCTCGAACGCATCTTCCTAGGGTAGGGTGAGTCCCTTGCATAGATCATGGAAGAGAAAGACAACCTCATCACTCCCAAGGTATATTTTAATGATTGCACTATTTTTTAGCACAACCACATCTTTTTTTGTATCCATCAAGTTCTTCATCAAACTCAAGTAACATCTAACATAATTCATTCTAGATTCTTTTCATAGGTCAAAAGTGATTAAGTTATGGAAGAGTACCTCTATGAATTCTGCAATATTTATTAGAGGAAGATAAATTGTGGCTTTGTTCTGATCAAAATAATTTTCTTGATGCCTCCATTACATTTCTGAAATTTGATGCCAACGTTACTTAATTCTACTATAGGAGGGATGCATCTGTCAGCCTTCCCGAAATTCTACTATAGGAGGGATACAATGAGAGACCACCAAATCCATTCAATACTTCCTTCCTCATGTCATTGGGATTCTCCTTCTCCCCTATCATGGTGTGTCTTAGATGGCTATACATACTCTCTTATCATTAGTTTGATAGAGACACTCAAGGGCCCACATTGTAGTATTCAAGAAGATGATTAGTCTTCTCCCTTTTCTTGATAGTATCATCTTAGTACCCCATAATTTCATGAACTGTTCTTTGTACTCAAGGTTTCTCCCCATCCCCCTAAGACAAGAGTTTCTTGATTTGTTTCCATGCTTCACCCCCTTTGCTGATAGGATGAGACCCTACTCAATGGCTCACCTGGAGCCTTCCTCCCATCCATATTCATCCACCCTCTCCCCAAGTGAGTGAGGTCGAGCCCAATTCATATATTTGATTATGTTTCTAATATCCCTAATTTCTCATCTCATCATCGACCCACCACCACCCCCCTCGAATTAGTGTGGCCAAGTTGTACTTCTCGGTATGGGCATTCTGAAACAACAAGAAAAGAAAAGAATGTTCATGGTCGAGAAACTGGCTGCAATCACAACTTATTTTGAAGAACTTTTCTCTACTCTTACTCAAACTGTCTGCCTCGTGTATATGCTACAATTGACTTGAGGATGAGCCAAATAATAGTGGTGGGGGATTTTTCGCAGTGTACCTAGTATTTATATTTTTTGTAGTGGAATGAACTTCTTCTTCCTTTTTTCATTGAAGAAGTGTTCCCAGTGTTTATATTGTTTCACACTTCAATGAAAAAGTGTCTATCATATACATAAAAGGGGATCAAGAAGGGTTTCCCTTGGAAACCAAATAGTCTTAGAAAACTGAAATCTTCCATAGTCTCAAAAATTCCTTTCTTGGAAAGAAAGGAAGAAACCTTTAGGGACAACATCGATGCAGTATGATAAAAAATTAATCTTTTGAAACTAGAAATAAAACTATTGTGGACCATGTAAAAATTGTATTGGAATTTCTATCTCCATAAAGATGGATACTAGATAAAAACTGGTTCCACCTTGAAATCAGCACTCCTTGTCCTCAAAAAGTCTTAAAATATGTTGCAGTAGGTATAACATATACCTAATAAGAAGTCATATAGAATTATTGGGTTTTTATCAATCCACTAAGTTGGAACAAATATCTCATTTGAAATAATTCGGCCCCAGCCAATTAGGGCATCTTCGTGAAGAATATAAAAAATATATTTTGACAAAGAGGTCATGGACTCTAGTCCAATTATCTAGGAAAAAATCTAGGTTGTTGGACGTATGGCCTGACCCAGTTTCTACCTTAGTTCTCCAATAAAACCCTTATCACTGTCAGCCCTTCTGGTAAACCTGAAGGCTACACCACAGACAAAGTGCACAACAAAATCTCATTCGAGATAGTTTATGGGGGACTGTAGGATGCAGGTGTTTGCAGTCATGGAAGGGATTGGTGTTGTTCTTATTACTTTTATTTCTACTTAACCATGCATTCTATTACATTGTTCATTAGATCCATTCATCCATTCATCCATAACATTTATTCTGCATATTTATTTTAGTGCGTGATGTAAGTAAACCATTCATTCGTCTATCTAACCATTCAATGATTACTGCATAAATAGTAAAACATTCAGACACATTGCACACATAGTTTTACCATGGTTCACTCCCCCTAGGGATACATCCACAAAGATCTTTTGTTATTTCTTCTTCATCATCAAAAGGGAATTGCGCACATCACATCATAGGATAATAGAGAGTAGTGAGGAAGACCAAGATCACACCAAGCTCCACAACTTGCAACCTGAACCTCAACTACATCTCCATATTAACTCCATCTAAGCTCCACAACTCTCAAATAAACTTCAACTCCAAAAAGATGCTCCAAGTACTCAAAAAGTTACTCAAATTTTTTCACACAAAAGGATAGAACGAATTCTAATCCTCCTCCTCTAATCTACCTCATTGTCTTTATTTATATTACAAAAATGGGTTAAAACCTTACAATATGACTCCCAAAACCATAACCCTAACATGGATAGGTTTGTCCACATCTACGTTGGATTTCCACAAATCCGATCGCGCACGCTACTTTTCCTCAAAATGTGGCACAATCTCCTTTTCGAACCAATATGCCTCATTTACTGCACTATTCTCCCAAAAATTCCTGCTCCAACAGTCCCCCAACACTAACATGTGGCTCGTCCTGATCCACTTAGCTTTAGTTCACCTTTTGGAGCACTACCTCCAGTGCATGAAACTTCTTTTCCAACTCTGTCGCTTTTTCCTTGGCCTCTGTGCTCTTTCCTACTAGTGTCTCCAAAACCTGCTTTATCACGTGTTATTTCAACACTTCCCTACTTTCTTCATGCACCTATGTCAATCTAGCTTTCTCTGTTTATAGTTCCTCTATCATCATTTTGACCTCTTGCTAAAATGGCTCCAATTGAGCCTGCCTTGCTCGTTTCTCCTCTTGCACAATCTTTAACTCCGAGTACAAAATTTTTAGCTCCTGCACGACCTTCAATATCAGGGATATTTCCATGGTATTCTTCCTTTTCATCAAGTTCTAAACCACAATGTTCAATTTTTTCTCTCTCTTCTCCAACTGCTGGATCTTCTCATCCTTTTCTAGGCGGTCCAAATATGTGCAGTCCTGTCATACAATTATTCAACTTCTTTAACTTCATGTTCTATACTCTCTACATGTGTAATAGCCTCCTAATCTCTCTACTCCCGTACTTATAGAGGTGTGCTCAGAGTTAATTTGTCTTTTAAGTCCACTATATCTTGTTTGTACTTCTCCATTGTTTGCGCAATCTTCTGTATATTCTCTTTTGTTGTAACCTCATGTGATTGTGCACAGTCTGGTATGCTCCTGTATACTTATACAAACTTCTTCTCTAAGTTATATGTGTGTTTCTTCTCCTCCTTCTCCAATATGATATACTCACATGTCACTTGAAAAATATTCTTCACCTCACGGTCGAGCACTAGGTTTTTGGAATCCACCATAGCTCTATACTGTACTTCTTTCATCACCCTCACTTGTAGTCCATATAATTATTTTGTGGGTATGTTATCCAGCACAAACTCTAGATGTTCCATGTCCTTCACTACTTTTTTCACTTTGTTTTCATCCACCTCTAACATCTCTGTTGTGACCTTAAACTTGTCACTACTTATGACTATTTTTTGCACTATCTCTCCTTGTTCTCTCTTCACACTATTTTTTGCACTATCTCTCCTTGTTCTCTCTTCACTCTTTCCTCCTGTACTTTTCCTTTCTACTGCATTGTTGGATGATGCGTTGTATTTAACTGTAGCCTCTATACAATTTCATGAACTTCTGCTAGCTTTTCCATAATATCCTCTTGTTGTGACTCTACTGCAAGTAGTGTATTTTCCCCTCTATCCTGGACTTTGTTTGCAATGAACTCTACATCGTCTTATGAAATAGTAAGAACAAGAGGGTTCTTGTGATATTTCATCTTTTTCCTGGTTTTTTCCTCCTATGTTTTAGTCCTCTTCTTTGGTGGGCTTGAGGTCCATGCCTTAGTTTTATTCTTTTCTGCTTCCTCATCCTATACTTCCATTTTTCATGAGTTATCTCCCTTCACTTATGTGCTTGACACAGTGTATTTCTTCCTTGGATTCTTTCTTGTTGCGTCACTTCTTGAGGCTTGACTGTGCTCTGTAGATTTCCTTGTATTGTTTGCTAGACTTCTTGTCTTCTTTGATATTCCTACATCTTCTTGATCCTTAGGCTTTGTTCCTTTCTTATTTGTTGCTGGAAATTTCCACTACAGAGGCCAGTCCTTCATGATCTGGTCTACTTCATCGAGTGATGTACAATACCTTATTTCCAACCACTTCTTCTTTGGATCTGTTTTGGCTTGAATCCACAAATTTTGTCTTGACGCTTTGAAATTAGCAATCCATTCATTTTCCAGGACTAATTTTATTGGTATCCTCAAAACATTGGTTGTCTTTTGTTGCATGTCTTCCAAGAACATGGAAAATACTGTGTTGTTCGCCTGTTGGTTCTTAGGGTCCTTTTCCTACCATAGGGTTTCATACCATGTTCTACAACATTCCCTTTTTAATCCAGAAAGGATAAAAAATTGGGCTCTTTCTAGCCTAACAAAGCTATGAGTATTAAAAACCATGAATAATGGAATTTTGTTCCATTATCCTATGCATCTCTGCAGTCTATCAGAAAATGGTTCAAAAAGTATGGCGCCTAGCTCAATACTACACCTTTTGCGCATTGCGCTACTACTACTATAACTCTTGCTAGGGCCTCTTCCTTCCTACACTTCCTCAAAAATTTCAAGCCATCATCTTTGTAGAAACAATTGTCGCAGGATCGTTGATGTCCTTTATGATTATACCCCTGGTTCCCTTCTTTGTTGATGTCCTTTATGATTATACCCCTGGTTCCCTTCTTTGTTCCAAACTTTGTTTTTACTTCCTATGCAATTTATTTATCCCTGGCCTTGTTGTCCAAATAATCTTCAGGATTTACACCGCTGGTAGGAAATCTTGTAATCATGTCTATGAGATATACATCTATGGGGTCCATCCTGTCCATCCACAAGATACCTCCATGTACCATGGCTAGCAGTTTCTTCACACAAAGGCCTACATTTTTACTACATCTGAAATGTGGTATGTCCAAAAGATTCATAATTCCTAAATTGTAAAGACATGTCATCCACTCTATGGGCTCCAAAATAGGTTTCCCTAAGGGTCCTACCTCCCCCCTATTTTCCAATTACACTTATTGAACGAAGTCATGAAAGTTTTCTATGTATGTTACATCATGATCTGCATATTTTAGCTTCAACACCTTCCTTAGCATGTCTTCCACTATGACTATAGTGTCTAGTAGATAAGGTAAGTGATTTCTACTGCACCTGGTGCTTTCCTCTTCTGACCTGCGGCTAGGTTTTCTTATGCAGCTTCATCCTTGGGTTCTTCTTCTTCTTCTCCCTCTATTTTGTGCTGGCCTATAATATCTTTGACCAGGACTTCCTCTGTGACAACTTTATTCTTTTGTTTTTCCTTTTCCTTTGTTTCTGCACGATTTTCAGAATTAGGGTTTGCGCTGTCGTTTAGAGTTTTCATGCTTTGACCCACTTGCACATGTTCTGCAGTGGATATTTCTTCCTCTATCCTAGTGGGACTGATAGATTCATTTTCTGATGTCGTAACATCCTCCATGTCCACAAAACGTTTTGTTCTCCCATTCTTTCCTTCTTCCTTCCTACTGTTGGGTTACTCATACAAATCGGTTAGGATCGCCAACCTTCGTGGGTGCCATCTAACTAGCCTTTCACACAATTGACTAAATTTTCCTCTTTCTCAATGACCCTTTTCTCGTGTTGTCAAGTGATCTATTACTAAAAAAATGCTAAGTGTCGAGCTTTCCCATGCTTTCACCTTTTTATAAACCCTGTCATCAATGTTCTATCCTATTTTTCACTTTTACGGTTATTTTTGTGTTATGTGGCGCAATATTTAATTTTCCTATGCACAGTATTCTGAATTACGTCACACCAATTCTCTACTTGTTGTGCGTTGTCATTCCCAACTATCTGTGTATCACTTATTCCTCTTAACTAGTTTTTTTATCTTTTTCTTCATTTTTCTACCTTTTTCTTCTTTTAACTCCTACTATCTACAATATGTAAAATTCTACTTGTTGCACTACAACTATTGAGAGTTAGTGGGTTGACTGTCCCTATACAATTTCAGTCGACTACCATTCACCCTTCCTAGAATTTCCTTACCTGCTAAGTATGTCGATGTACAACACCTCCATCTGTAACAAACTTTATCTAATATGGCCCTAGCCAATGCATTCTGAGCTTCCATGGGTGCTACAAATACTTACTATCATGGAGGAGAACCAAATATCCTACCTTAAAATTCTTCTTCTTAATATTTCTATCATGACATGCTTTATCCTTTCCTTTCTCTACCTCTTGATGAAATTCTTCTATGATTCTATCCTCTTCCAATTCCATTAATCAGGCCAATAGTTTCTATGTTGTGCCTCTTTCTGGCATATATGTGATTACTTCTATGCACAAACTTGGTATAAAATAATATAAAGGAACTACTGCTTCCTATCCATACACCATCCTAAAGGGTGTATGTCTTGTTAAATTCTTACAGGTAGTCCTATAAGCCCAAAGCACTACTGGTAATTTCAAATCCCAATCATCTTTATTCACATTACATATATTTGTCAAGGAATTCTCCAAAATCTTGTTTAAGGCTTCTACTGTTCCATTTGCTTGAGCGTGGTAAGGAGTACTCTTCTGGTGGTATATCTTAAACTCTTCAATCATTTCCTCAATTGTACTTTTAATGAAGTGAGTCCCCTGATCACTCATTAATATTCTTGGGCATCCAAACCTTGACACTGTATTCTCAAATAAAAAGTGTGTTGCAATCTCTGTGTTGCAATCCTGCAATGGTGTTTCCTCAACCCATTTGGTCAAGTATTTTGTCGCTATAATAATATATCTGGCTTGTAATCTTCTTGTTGGTCAATTAATTGGACCTACAAAATCTATTTCCCATTTACGTAACACTTGTAAAGTAACCTATAGTATTAGTGACATCTCATCCCTTCTGTATGGATTCCCAACTCTTTGAAAAACATCACACTTCTTACAGTATTCCTTTTAATCCTTGTGCACTATTGGCCACCATAATCTTGCACGCAATAACTTTTGTGTGGTATCTTTTCCTGCGTAATGTCCTCCTGCAATCCCTTCATGCACCTCTGCCAAAATATTGGGTCTTTCATGCTCCATCACACATCTTATTAAAATTTTGTCTACTCCAATATTGTATAAACGAACTGCAATCAACTGATAATCTGCAGCTCTGACTACCAAATTTTTCTTCTACGCAGTACTTAATTCTCTTGATGCAAATCCTGTACTCAAAAACTCAATAATGTAAGCAAAATATTCATCTACTATATGTAATGAAAACAACTATGCATTGGGGAAGTTTTCATCAAAGTTACTTGGCTCTTCTCCATTCATTATCTTGGATAAGTGATATAGTCCCGCATTCAATCTTTTAGGATTCACCACAACTTCAAAGTCAAATTCTTGAAATAATAATAGCCACATGCAAATCCTTCTCCCCAACACTGGATTATTAACTAAATATCCCATAGTTGAATGATATGTAAACATATTAAAGTGTTGTCCCAAAAATTAGTGTATGTATTTCTACAAAGCATAAACCATAGCTAGACCTTCTCTTTCTGTAGTATTGTAGTTCTTCTCTGAATCTGACAGCTTCATGCTTGAAAAAGAAATAGGGTGATCCATATCACCTTATCCTGGCTGGGTTAATACTACTCCTAATGCAATTGCAGATGCATCCATATACACATGAAATTCCTTTAAACAATATGGGAAAACTAGAATTGATGCAGTAACAATATTTTCATTTAAAATATCCAAACTCTTCTGGCATTCATCGTTCCATTGGTACTTAGTATCCTTCTTCAAAAACTTCTCCATTTCCACAGTGATATGTGCATATCCCCTTATGAAATTTCTATAATACCCTATATGGCCTAATGTACTCTTCAACTAGCACACTAAATTTGGTGGTGGTAAGTTAACTATGACAACAATTTAGCAGGATCAACCAGTAGACCCTGTTTACACACCACATGTCCTAAAAAAATCCCAAAAGTGCACTGAAAATAAAGTTATTAATGTTTAATGATATCTGACACTGTCTGGATTTGTCCAACATCAACCTTAGTACTTCAACATGATATTTCAACAAACTGAACACTTTCCAATCATCCAAGTAAACCTCCAAAAACTTATGAATAAAGTCCTTAAATCATCCAAGTAAACCTCCAAAAACTTATGAATAAAGTCCTTAAAAGTTGTTACTACTACCATTGAAAAAATGGTTGGTGCATTCTTCAATCCAAATGGCATGGTTGTATAATGAAATGATCCCCACTATGTAGAAAATTTTGTCTTATTTCCATCTTCTGGCATGATCCTAATCTGATGATAACCTGAAAATCCATCTGTAAACAAATAAGCTTCTTGACCCCCTACATTCTCCAAAACTTCGTCTATAAATGGGGTAGGAAAAGGATCATGTAGGAAATCATCATTCAATTTTCTCAAATCTACACAAATATCAATCCCTCCATGCTTCTTTTCTTGAACCACCATAAGATTGATCCATTATGACTCTTCTACACGTTCTATAACACCAGCTTCTAACATCTTGTCAATTTTTTTTTTCACCTTCTCTTTGTATATTGGATTCAATTTGCACAGCCTCTATATGATAGGTCTTGCTTATGGATTTAATGGGATCTTCATCTCTCATATATCTCCTACTAACCCCTTCATCTCTGAGAATTTTTCTGGGAATAAGCCATTGTACTCTAATAGTAATTTTGTGATCATTTCAACTGTCTGATTATCCTAATAATCTCCAATACTGGCCATCTTTGGGTTGTCTGTAGTTACAATGTTTACCTTCTTAATATTTAGTGGTGGAGCATAATATTTTGAATCCAGGTTGGGGCCTTCTACTTCCCTTTCACCTTCCACGTCTGGAATCTCTATGTTGCGCGAATTATCTTTTGTTGGTTCTTCTTCTTCTGCAACATGATAACATTGTAGCAATTGTTTAATTGTTTGTCTAACCTGCATCTTATTATGGAACTATTTAAAACTCTAGTTATTCAAATATCATGTCTCTTATGACTTTTAGCATTGTATCAATCTTTGGTTTGTCGTTCTGAAAGGAAAATGTAACTACAAAGTTCTATTGTATCTCTTCCCAGTTGGCAGTTTCTCTGCATTGTTCCTGTTCTGTGTACCAGTTCTTATGAATGCCTTCTAGTGTGTGAATAAAATGGTGTGACAATTCTTCTGGTGGTACTAATATCCATTGAACTTTTCACTTTTCTACATGCTCTTGGGGTTGTCCAAATCCCTCATATTTATCCTCATATATATGTTCCTTCTTTGCGCCGAATCTTATGCGTAGTAACCTTTCGCACTGAAACCAATTGTTGATCTTTGCCTTGTGTGTACCCCACCATCTTGCAACTATATCTTTTAAAGAAATATATAATGATGGTAATCTATGATTTTCCATAACTTCTACCTCATACTTCAATCAATCCATAAAAAGTAGGAGGTTCTCTTACCTCTGTACCAACCCATATCAATGCGGGCATCATTCTGGAACACCTCATGGTAGATAACTCATGTAATCATTGTTGCTAGTTTTCTAGTCCCATGTCAGAGTCTGAAGCATAAGAAATAATACTCCTCCTACTGAGCATGCCATCTGTAGTTGGGTTGATATAATCCTCTTCACGTGCAGTAGTTCTGTATAGTTGATTCACATCTTTTGTTAGGATATTATATATAGGTTACACATACCTTCCTCCTTCTGAGGGATCTAATGGCTCAATAACTCTATACTCCCCTTATTCAAACATCATCTTTATTTTCTTCAAGTTAATAATAGCCTAGTTATCAAAGGCCCAATCCAGACCCAACAATGTTGCATATGTCAAAATATTGTCCACTATGTCCATGACTACAAAATCAAGCATGGTGTGCACACCATCTAGATCTACTGGAATCCCCTTCAACCTCCCATTTGTGGTTCTCCCATAGCTTCCTAGGTTTTCTTTAGCATTACATTGACTTAAGATCCTAAGTATAGTATGATATCCCCCATATTCAAGTCTCCTATGTTAGCATTCAATGTGAATTCCCTGCTGGTTCTTCTCTTTTTACGAACATGATTTACTCTTTTTACCCCTTCTTTCCCATGATTACACTTGTCTAACAAAT
The DNA here is from genome assembly GCA_900067695.1 of Picea abies. Taxonomy (NCBI): domain Eukaryota; kingdom Viridiplantae; phylum Streptophyta; class Pinopsida; order Pinales; family Pinaceae; genus Picea; species Picea abies. The sequence continues at coordinate 14,480 of CBVK0100352951.1, forward strand.
TATGCAGTACTTGTAAGGATTTTCTATCATTCAACAATTTAGCACAAGCTCCCAAGTAATTTCTTAAGTTACTTACTTGTTCTGAAGACTTCTTGTGATTGGTCTGATTGAATAATGAAGGCATGTCATAGAATGGTATCTCATCTACTAGCTTCGTTCCTGAAATGGAAACAACTTTTTCCTTCAAGATCTCCTGTCTAGCTTCTTTGAATATCTATTTCTCTTTGCGTGCCTCAAACTTATGTTCCAACATTGTATTATTCCTGACCCACTGGTACTGGTCTTGATCCTTCTTGGATGCATATTCTCCTATCTTATCTCCTCCTCTCGTCACTATGTTAATATTATTCTCGTCTTCTTCTCCTTTTTCCACCCTGATCCATTGTACGTTCTGATTAGTCTGGTTCCTCTTGTCCTGTATATTTATCAAAAGTGCAGGGAATTCCTTCGTTTCACGGTCTGTTGTGTGAAAATACATACATGTCACAGTTGGATGTGGGAAATATCTTGCGTCTCTCCCTAGTTTCTAACATTTATGGCATGCTACAGGTCCTCGACCTCCTCCAAAGCCTCTCCTCCATGACCTCCTTGTCTAAATCCTCCTCTATTTCCTTGATTATATCCATGTGGTGTTTTATACTGAGATCCTTGATGATACTGTGGTTGCGGGTTATTGTACTATTGTGGTCTTGCGCATTATTGTGCAGGATTATACTGTTGTTTCCCTTGAAACTGTTGCGCATTATATTGTGGTTGTGCTACAAAATACTGTGCGATATTGTGAAGTGGCTGCTACACAGTGTTATATTGTGCTTGTTTCACATGTTTTCATGTTACATGTTCATCCTGAACTCTATATGTCTATGTAATCCTTTCTTTCATCATCTCCAAGGTTTTACAGTCCTTGTATTCATGTCCAACCGACTTACAAAAGTTACAAAATGTACTCTTCGGTACTATCTAGTACTTCTACATTAGGGGGAAGTGATAGGGATCATGCCCATGTGTTTTGGAAATATCACACCATGTTCCTCTTGAAGCTAAAGGGTTTGGCATACCCACTCCAATATACTGCGAAAATAATGGACACTCATTCTTGTGATGGCCTTCTGTCCTACACATTGTACACCAGACATCTTCTCTTTTCTCCTTTCCTTTTTTCTGGTTCAACTGGAATGCTAATTTCTTCAAATATTTCTTCAAAACTTCCACAGCTAGATCTGTATGTTTATATTGGTTTTCCTCTAGCTATAAGGATACCTGCAGGTCCTCACCCTGAATTTGTAATTTTTGGTGTCTCAAAGGATACTTCAAGTGTGGAAACAAAGAATTAACAAACATATGTCTATGTTGTGTATCAATAATGGTGTACTTTAACTTACCTTTTAACCTCTTAAACTTTTGGTCCACTTCCCAGACTAATTCTCTTGGTTTCTGCTTTATTTCTATCATTTCTTTCATAAAATAGTCTTCTGAGCTAGGTTTCTGAAATTCATTGATTAGCTGCCTCTTCACATTTTCTACAGTTGTAGGTGTTCTCGTTGGATTATTTGTTGAGAGACCCATGTACCAATCTAATGTGTGGTCTCTAAAAGTGATTTCCAACTACGCAACCTTTGTATCTTCATCTTTAATATTCTTTGCTTCCCATATATTCCCACAGATGAACACATGTTTTTATGGGTCATCTGACTTGTTCCCTTGGAACCATGGTAACCTGATAGTTGGATCTTGTCCTTCCATTGTGAAATTTGTTGAGCTACCACCTCCACATGGTGTAGATACTTCACTACTACTTGTTGAACTTTCACTTCTACTACTGGACCCACGTCTTGGAAAAATTATTCTACCACTATCACTTGTTGGTTAACTTCTTCTTCTTCAGATGTCTTAGTCTCACATGGGGTTGTGGGTTCCACACTAATTTGGATCAAGAATGGATAACATTCTTCTACACTAGACCCAATACCTATGGTTTTCCTCTTGTATGTGGCATGCAATATATCCTCAATTTTCCCCGTGCTGAATATATCCTCTACCTCTACCTCTTCCTCATCACTGTCCAATCCCTCTCGCTTGGCTACTTCCCTCTTCTTATTATTAAGTCTATACTGGTAGGGTCATCCATTGCATGCCACACCTGCATTTCTTATGATTTCCCTAGTCTGTTCATCATCCATCATGATGGGGTCCATTGCCTCCTTCTTTCGGCTACTATCCAAATCCTTATCCATTTCTCAGATCCTCCTTATTTCTTGCCCCAACTCCCCCATGCACAAAGAGTTACCTAGATGTTTGATTCCATGGTAATGATGCCTTTATCATGTAGTAAGATCTTCATCGACATGTAGAGTGATATGATGTACCTCCCTTTGGGTCCCCTCAAGAAATCCTTCTCTACATCAGTATATGACTTCACTGTATCTACTGCAAACCCAATGATAAACCCCACAGTAATGCTATCAAACCAAAAATCCACTATGCGCATGAATTTGTTATTAACTCTTTCCAACTGCACGATATTTTCATTAGTGCAACAGTCCATACCACTAGGATAATCTAATTAGTTGGATAGGTATATTTCAACCTTAATATCCACTCCTGTAATAACTCTGGGAAATAACATAAATATGATTTATGTAAATCAGTAAACACATACCTCTACGGGTATTGGTGCGGTGTATACCTAGAACCATTATTATCTTTTTGCGCAAACTCTAACTTATTTGTATCCAGCCATATTTTAATCTCTTGCTTCATAGGATTCCATGGCCTGAACATCCCTTTTTACCACTGCATATTCTTAACCAAATCCCTTCTTGTCTCTTCTTCTGAGTTCTAGTTGGAAACATAACCATTTGTTGGACGTATGGGATGATCTGGGTTCTAACTTAGTTCTCCAAAAAAAACCTTATCACCACCATCCCTTATCATAAACCAGAAGGATACACCATGCATAATGCAATCTCACCCGAGATGGTTTATAAGGGACTGTAGAACGCATATGTTTGAAGTCATGGAAGGGATTGGGATTGTTCTTCTTACTTTTATTTCTACTTAACCATGCATTCTATTACATTGTTCATCAGTTCCATTCATCCATTCATTCATAACATTTATTCTGCATATCTATTTTAGTGCACGATGTAAGTAAACCATTCATTCATCTATCTAGCCATTCAATCATAACTACACAAATAGTAAAACATTCATACATATTGTACACATAGTTTTACCATGGTTCACCCCCTTAGGGCTACATCCACAAAGATATTATCTTATTTCTTCTTCTTCATCAAAAGGATGTTGCATGCATTACATCATAGGATAATAGAGAGTACTAAGGTGGACCAAGATCACACCAAGCTCCACAACTTGCAACTTGACCCTCAGCTACATATCCAGATTAACTCCATCTGAGCTCCACAACTCTCAAACATACTTCAACTCCAAAAATATGCTACAAGTACTCAAAAAGTTACTCAAAATATTTCACACAAAAGGATAGACTAACTTCTAATCCTCCTCATATAATATACCTCATAGGATTTATTTATATTACAAAAATGGGTTAAACCCTTACAATATGACTCCCAAAATCCTAACCCTAACATGGTTAGGTTTTTCCACATCTACGCTGGATTTCCGCAAATCCTGTTGTGCATGCTGCTTTTCCTCAAAATGTGGCACGCTCTCCTTCTCGGTCCAATCTGCCTCATTTGTTGTGTTTTTCTCCCAAAAATTTCTACACCAACACAGGAAAATTATTTGTATGAGTATTTTAAAGAAATTACCTTAACCTTAGTGAAAATGCTATCAGTTCTCGGGATGGAAAGATAGTCCTCGAGGAGCTCTTCTCCTCCTCGATGTTCTTCAATAAATTCTTTTTCTTCCTCATTATTGAACACCATGGTGGGGTTTAGGAGTCAAAATATTCTCTTGAAACTTGAAGGAGTCAAGGTTATGGGTGGATTCCCCTGGACTTGGATAATTTGGTGCATACCCCCCTTCTCTCCTAATGGCTGTGTGACCTCCGGATCTAGGATCAATCAAGAACTGAGTCTGATTAAATATCTGGGTCTCTACTAGACCCCAAACCCACTTACACAGGTCCTTTCTCCAAATGCGCAAGTTGTATGAGTCCTACGATTTCACTCCTGAGCATTGTTCAAATATCAATGCCAAATAGGCACTAACTCTTCTCCGCTAAGCCCTTTCCCTCATGCGATCATGGGTCATGACCACGAGCCTAAACAAAGGCATGTCGCGATTTCATGAGTAAGATATTTTTATGAGAGTCACCCCGACTCTCCTAATCTGCAAAACCCTGACAAGGGCCTAGTTCTTGCTAGCTCCTCCCTTATCCTCCTTCCAAGTGACCCCTCACTATGACTTGGGGCCAAACCTCCAAGCTCATTAGAATTTCGCATATCGAGAATTCTCGATGTGAATCACCTATGTTACCCAACTCCCGAAATTTTGATATTTTGGAGCTCTTAATCTGATGATCCCGCTTTTCCCCACAATCTGACATTTTAGATCATGTCGGGATTTCATGTATCGTGGAGTCAAAAGATTTTCTACCTTTTCTCTCTCGATCCCCAAAATGTTGAAATGTTTATCCTTCATATTTGACGGTCCAGATCCTTCCTTGATCCAACGACTCAGATCAAGTCACGATTTCACGTTTCGCGAGTTCTCATGACTCAACCCTTGATTTCCCTGAGCCACGAGTCCATGAAATACTAGTCTCTTGCCACATACCCTCCTTCATGATGGATGATCCAGATGATTTCATAATCTCGCGACCTTGTTCCTCCTATGTACTTTCAAAGATTTAATGTTAGTGCACTTTACCTTGATCAGATGTCTACGATTCTCTTGCCCTCAAACTGAACGGCTGAGATCCTTCCTCTTCTGTGCTTACTCCTCATTTTCTGGATGCTGATCAAATGATCCAGATCTTTTCTCCTGAGTTTATGCTTTCCTCAAACTTAGAATATTTTTGAAGGATTAAAAGGCTTCAACCTTTGTCCTTCTTGCTGGTCCATTCCTTGGATCTCATTCATACTTATGAAAAGTGTTATTCCTCCTGAGCTTGGTCTCATGAACATTGAAGACTTTGATTTCCCACGCACTCCTCGTGTTTTAGGGATTTTGATAACTCAGATCCGAAGGATTTTTCGAAGAGAAATTATTCTCTCCCTCCTGGCGTTCTCCTTTTTGGATTCTTCAACTTCTTGCAAGCTCCTTCCCCCCTTATTTGAATCTTGGATCTGTGCACTCCTTGCACTAGATCTTTATGCAAGGTTTTGATTTCTTGCGGACGAATGTGCATGCCTTGTGCCAATCTCTTTACACTCCTTACAGAGGGAAAGTTTCATGCTATCTCTTATGAGCTTTAGAATCAAAATAGATCTCATTAATGCACTCCTTGTGTTATGTGTGCATGCCTTGCACTACTTCAACAAAAGAGAAACAATTGAAACTTATCCTAACATTCACAATTCCATTTCCTCACAACGAATTCATTCATTCATTCATGAAAACACAATAACAGAAGATTGAAACCAGTGTCCACACCATGCATTGGATGAATTTTCCTATGTTATATTCAAAAGTGAAAATGGTTACAACTGTGATCAAAACTGAAAATTGAAAACTGGAAAATCTCCTCTCCTCTTTCAATCCCTAAACACTACTTGCTACTAGATTGACTAGCCTCATTTGGGCGTACAAAACCTCTATTTATCTCAGAGGGATCTTAGGGTTCCCCCTGAATGCTTGTCTACATCAAACTCATCCTATTCTATCTTAGTC
>CBVK0100352952.1:0-20298 GCA_900067695.1 Picea abies
CTGCATCCTCAAGGTCAAAATCCCTGCACACTCAATCAAACTGAGTCAATAGCACCCGTCTAATCAAATAGCAACACATCATGTCATCTGTCAATCATATCATGATCAAATATAATAGGTCTAATGTCAAAAAGGATCCAGATCACTTGCGAGCAAGTGTCCTCAAATAGTATGTGGTCTCAGTGCGCCAGAGCGGGATGTTACAGTTTATGTCAACTCACGCATTTTTCCAATGTCATGCAAGTGACATAAACTTCTTTCTCTTGCCTTTGTTAGAACTACTATAACACCACAACCTCCCATCTTTACCTTTTTATATATCCTCCATCCTTTCCATAAGAGCTCATGTTGCTAACCCTACCTCACTTGTGGTAAGATGCCAACCTCTGTGATGTAGATATCTAGCTAAACATGTTCTTGCATTGTTCATTTCTCATTCTTGGAAATGAAAGTATGTAATAATCTACCCCCTGTATATTGAACATATTCATGATGTACCCAAAATTTTGGACCTCATTATTATTGTCCTTTTTGTATGCTCCAATAATTGTGCAAGTCACATCCACAAGTCTCTTCCTATTATATTAGTAATATTCCTCTTATTATTATCAAGGAAAGAGTTGATAACTATCCCTTATATACACTATACCTAAATTATCGAGGCATCAAATAACATTATGTTTTTACAAGAATATATGAGTCAATGTCATAACGAACCTTTAGGTTCATAAGAGTTTCCAATTCTTCAAGGTGTTAAGAGCCATTATTAACCAAATCATTCAGAACATAGAAGAAAATTGACCAATAGCTTATACATAGGTGATGAAAGAGATTTTAAAACCTTTTCATAAATCACAACCTTTTTACTGATGGTGTCTTCATGGGTTAAAAAACATTACTTTACAAACCTAACAATATTTCTACCTTTCAACATTCTCATGAACCCTTGGGTTTACCATTACTCCTTGTGGGTCATAAATTTCCACTCACCAAATTCATATATATTGAAATTTTTGTCACTTGCACAAGCCTATATGACATCAGTAAAAATATATGAATTCAACTAGGAGTAGACCTTTTCCCTTTCAAGTTGATGATCCCCATCAACTTTGGGACTCAATGTCTCTTCATTAAATTCTCCTTCTAATGAGGATGGCATAGACAACTTCAAATGATCCACATAAATATTGGAATATTTTCCCATATATGGTGACCAATCCAAGCAAATAGTTTTTATTCATTCTTATACAAAATGTCCAGATTATCATTTTATATCCTTGGGATACCCATGCAATTATAAATAAAGGATAGAATTCTCTTCAACTTATATCCATTATCATCTAGAGTGTGGATCTAGGTATCTTGAGAATCTATTATATCTACTACACACGATAAATGTAGATATTCCAAAATGCATCTTTACATGAGTGAAGAAGATAACAACATCTTGTTTTCATGTTTCAACATGGTATTAAAACTACCATATTATTTAGTCTTGTTTACTCTAAAATGTATATCGACTTTATAGCTTCAAGCTTTCCACATGAGTTTATTCTTGGCTCTCCTTTCTTAACAACAAAATTATGAAATTTATACTTTAATCCCCCTTCAGGCCTACAATCATCTCAAAGACGCGAGACTTGCATATATATACAAATTTTGTAAGGTTTTAACCATTTGCCAAAATTTGAGCTAGATGTAGGTAATCCCTTATATTCTTCAAGTAAATAAGAGTTTAACTTTAGAGCTATGGTCAAATAAAAACAAAGAGGTCTTAAAGGAAATTGACCATGTGGTTTTGTATATATTTATCATACAGCTTGATTACTGAATCAAAATGTTGCAGGATACTTCAATGCCTATACTTCAAAACGTTGTGAGATACTTCAATGCCTATACTTCAATGCCTAAACAAATGTATACATTTATCATATTTATCATACTTCAATGCCTAAACTATGATGTACAATTCCTTATCTTATTTGGGGTATATTATGATTGCACCAACAAAAGTTTCAAGTGTTATGTTATCCAACTCCTTCTTTGTATCAAAGGTTCCACCATTATGTATCATGCGAAATTTGCTTTGATTTCAAATGAAATTACAAGTTTCGTTAGATTTAATATTGATGCATTACAATTCTTTCATGTCAAAGCTTTAGTTACTTGGTTTTCAATTGCAATGAATTGAAAGGTTATACTTGCCTTTTCTAATGTGCATTGAAGAGACATTTCATTCCTAAATAATTTTCTAACCCCATGAATTACCTTGGTTCAATTAAATTATTTTGGATCAACCATTTTACAACGAATTTTATATTTCTTAGGTCAATCCAAAATTCACATCATCTAACTACAAAATCCATACAAAACAATAATTATTTTCCAAGCTCATATTTCTTCATGTTGGCTTGCAATTAATTGTGGGTTAATATGGCATTACCATATTACAATGTAATATGGTAATCCCATATTACAATGTAATATGGTAATCCCATATTACAATGTAATATGGTAATGCCATATTAAATTGTAATATGGTATACCATATTACAATGTAATATGGTAATACCACATCTCGTGTAATTTTTTTTTTTAAACTTAATGCCATTGTTGCAATATCAACGATAGTTTGTCGGAAAAAAATTTCATTTTAACCACCGTGGCAATAGCGACGAACTTTCATCACAATTTGCCATAGGTTTTCGTCGCACATACAACATCTTCATCGTAACTTTGGTCTTGATGAATCAATGTCGTCATTATTGCCATGGGTATTCATCACAAGTTGCCATGGTTTTTCGTCACACATACAACATCTGCGTCGTAAGTTTTTGACTTGTCAAAAAATTTCATCGCAATTGCGACAAAATTTCGTCGTAATTGCCACGGTTGTTCATTCTACTTGCGACGAGGTTTCATCAGAATTGCGATGATGCAAAGGGTTAACTGAACTTGAAGGTGGTGACACATGGAGAGATAATTTCTTCTATGTTTCCATGCACACCTAGATCGTCGATAGAGCGACGAAATTATTTCGATGAAAAAAAAACTCAACTTTCATGGAAATTGCAACGAATAAGTGTGGCAATATCAACGAAAAACCGTCACAAATTCAGTCATATGTACTAGTGAAAAGAGAATATGGAAGAATGGGAAAGTTTGACTCTCATGTGGACTAAGGATTACTTTTTGGTTACTCAAGTACAAGGAAAGAATACAACTATTACAATCTAATATTGAAAAAAGTTGTGGAAAGCATCAACGTAATAATTGATAAAACAGGCAGACCAGAATCAAAGGAAGAAGAAAACAAATCAATGGAACAAATTTTCTAAGAAGAAGCAGAAGATGAAGTAGAAGAGGAATATGAAGAGAATCTGATAGAAACAAAAGAGAAAGTTCAACAAGTATCTCCAAATACACCTAGCAAACGAGTACAGAAGAATCATCCTTCAGATCATATTATTGGAAAAAAAGATGCAGGAGTTGAGACTAGAAGAAAAATCTGTTCACCAGAACAAACACACCTAGCAGTATTATATACAATTGAACCAAACTGTTTTGAAGAAGCCATCAAGGATAAATTTTGGAATAAGGCCATGGATGAAGAATTGGATCAAATACAGAAAAATGACACTTGGGAATTAGTTCTAAGACCAAAGAATAAAAATGTGATCGGCACAAAATGGGTTTTAAGGAATAAATTGAATGAACATGGATAAGTTACAAGGAACAAAGCTAGATTGGTATGTAAAGGATATGCATAGATTGAAGGAGTCAACCTTGAAAATACATTTTCCCTAGTTGCAAGAATGGAAGAAATCCATTTGCTTTTAGCTTATGCATGCTCCAAAAATGTTAAAGTATATCAGATGGACATAAAATCAACTTTTTTGAATGAGGAACTTGAAGAAGAAGTCTACATTGAACAACTAGAAGGATTTTAGTTGTCAGATAACACAGACTATGTGTGTAAATTAAAGAAGGCTGTGTATGGTCTAAACCAGGCTCCTAGAGCATGGTACTCTAGGCTGGATAAGTATCTGCAGTAGACAGGGTTCAGAAAAGGAAGTGTAGACAACAACATCTACATCAAGGTAAGTCAAGGTAATATTTTATCAATTGAAGTTTATGTTCATGATATTATTTTTGGTAGTAATGATGACAGGTTAAGCCAGAAATTTACAAAAGATATGCAGAATGAATTTGAAATGTAGTTACTTGGAGAACTATGCTTCTTTCAGGGACTTTAGATACATCAAAGCAACCAAGGAATTTTTATTTCTCAAACCAAGTATATCAGAGGAATTCTAAAGAGATTCGGAATGGAAGATTGCAAACCAGTTATCACTCCCATGAAAACCAATTGTAAGTTGAGAAAAGATGATAATTCGAAGTCTACAGATCAGAGGCAATACAGGTCAATGATTAGCAGCCTACTATATGTGACAACATATAGACCGGATGCAATGCAAGAAGTTGGATAGGTGGCATGATTTCAAACAACACCAAAGGAATCACATGTATTAGCAGTAAAGAGGATTTTCATATATCTCAAAGGAACAGAAGAGTTTGGATTATGGTATCCGAAAGGAAAAGATCTATCACTTATTGCTTACATAGATGTAGATTGGTAAGGTTGTATTGATGACCGGAAAAACACCAATGGAGCAATGTTCTACTTAGGTGAGTGTTTGGTATCATGGCTAAGCAATAAACAATCATCTGTATATTTATCTACAGTCGAGGTAGAGTATATTGCATCAACATCATATTGTACACAGGTTCTTTGAATGAAACAAACTCTGACAGATATACAGGTTGAGTATTATGAGCCCATTCAAATATATTGTGATAATACAAGAGCCATCAGTATCTCAAAGAACCCGATGATGCACTCCAAGATGAAGCACATTCCAATCAAGTATCACTTTCTAAGGGAGTGGGTTGCAGAAAAAAACATTAGAGTTGAGTATGTGAGAAGAAAAGAACAAGTGGCAAACATCTTCACAAAACCACTTCCATGAGAATCCTTTGAATATATTCACTAGAGACTTGGACTTATTTCTACTCCAAATTAAATGTTTTTTGAATTCTTATCTTATATGTCTTAGATTTACACGAGGAAGCACCATAAGAGGACATCTCAGTCAGGGGGAGAAACCCCAAATGGAAAGATACATTTTCCATTGATGACAAAGGGGAAGAGATTTATCAGATGCAGAGGAAATAGACAGAGGACATAGGCATGGTTCCAGGGAGAACATGAGTGATATGATTTCAGTATTGCATCAGAGTGTTGCCATCAATGCCAAAATGGGAGATTGTTGATTAAGGTTGGTTGTCATTGATCTAAACCCTTGAAGAAAGCCCTGTGGAACAAGGTTTGGGTAATGGAACCAAGATTGTTTGATGTAAAGATGACTCATTATTGTCTTGTCGTGGTTGATAAGAAGTAAAAATTGATCAACTCTGAAGTGGTTCCCTTATGGTGAAAGCCTTCACGGAAAGACGCTTTGTGGAATAAGAGAACCCATTCTTATTTGAGGAATAATGAGATGAAGGATAGTGAATTTGTGAGTGAAAATGTCCTAGATGGATAGTGTTTTTCATGTTGTTTCCGGTGGTATGTGGAACATCACATAACTCTTCACGGTTAGAGAGTTATGACCATATGAAGTTGGAGAACCCTCATGAGTCTTATAGAAGCCCCCAAGAGTCAAAGTGCTATGCAAAAAGAAATTATTTTAAAAGAAGAAGCCCTAAAATAAGGAAAGTGTAAGGCTACATGAAGATATAAATAAGAGACAAAGCTCACTCATACAAAAACACACTTGTACATATTGTATATCTATTTTCTTGTGTAAAGCTTCTTGTAAATACTTGTGGATACATCTGAAGTGGCAAACGTCTGAGGTAGCACGAAGGGTTGATGGAGAAATAATCGGATTCACAAAAAACCGTATTTTATGAGGCGTACACAGGATGTCTGTGTATAGGGTGCGTACGTACGCGGGATGGATGTGTATAGGGTGAGTACATATGTTGGTTGGCTTTTTATAGGGTGAGTACAAGTTGATAAAGCCATAAAACTTGAGAAGATGAAGATGTAGAGGTTCTAGATTCTGAGATCAAGCCCCCAAGAAGGTCTAGAATGCTTAGATACATCAGATCCATCCATTGGTTCAAAAGGTATGTCTTATTTCTATAATTAGTTGGATTTTGATGTATGCATGAGGAATGACAATGGAGATTTGAGGATTCTCCCTAGAGAGACTAGTGGCTACATGGGATCTTTTGTGTAAGTCAGATCTACAAAAATACAGTGCTGGTATATTTATCATTGATACTTCTTGTTGAGGCACATCTTGTATTTCTTGGCATATGGCTAAGAGTTGTTATGGTACATGGTTGAGATCTTGTATTTATTGATGTATTGAAAAGTTGAATATCATAAAGGGGTTGATGACTAAGATCATGTGAGGGATATTATACTTGTTCATGATTACACGTACCTATATGGCACATGACTAGAGAGAGACATACTTTCCTTGAGTAGAGGTTATGTATGAGGATGCATGCACAAGGTACAGTTACAGTCTGGATATAGTGACAGGTTACAGATCTATGTGAAAGAAGTTACAGAGGGTCAGGAGTTTTCAAATGAAAGGAAACCCTAGTTTCAAAAGGCATACATAAGATGAATAAAAGATAGGGCCCGCGCATACGCAGGCTACATAATAGATAGGGAACATACATACGTGGGCTGCATAATAGATAGGGCATGTACATACATGGGCTTCATCACTATAGGTCACATATCTATTGTATTTTTCTGGATACATGTTCAGTTCAAGTACAAATTGATTACATGGAAGTTGTACAGATTGGATACAGGTTAGGGGTATAGGTTGATACAGTTGTACAACATTATATGTCACAGTGACAGGTTGATAGTGGTTCCATTATTCTACTTCTACTTCAGGGTGGCAGGACAGGGAAAGGACAGTTGGTTGTAGCCACCTTCCGGTTGTAGCCTCCTTCTGGTTTTAGCTAGAGAATTGGAGAGTTAGAGCTTCCCTTAGATTGTAGCCTAAGAAACTAGGGGGTTGGAGCTTCCTTCCAGTTGCAGCTGAAAAACAAAGGAAGTTGGTTCCTCTAATGAATGTAATTCTTCAAGACATATAAGAAAAATAATTATGTGGTTTTCTCCCGATTTGGGTTTCCACATAAAACACTGGTGTACTGTGTATGTGTGTGATTGTTTATTTCTTATTGCTCATTATTGGATAATAATTCTACATTGATATAACATTTGAAGAAAAAGGATTATAATTACACTATTACTGATTCACCCCCCCTCTCAGTAATCCAACAAGTTCCATTGGACTTCTCATAGTATATATTCTTTTATTTCAAATTATTCCAAGAGATTAATTTTGCTAACTTCATCGATGAAGGAAAAGTGCTAAAAACAAGATAAAGGTGAATTTGTTTTCCAATTTGTAGATTGTGGAAGTATGGGTGATGTTTGCTAGAGACGGAACAATGGATATAAAGGTGAATTTGTTTTCCAATTTGTAGATTGCGGAAGTATGGGTGATGTTTGCCAGAGACGGAACGATGGAAACACGATTTTCAAGTCGCCTATCCAGTAACCCACCTATCCGGGAACCCACGATCCAAGAAGTTTGTTCAATATGAAACGGGGAAGCGGTCGGTCGAGCTGGTGATATGAAAGTAAGTGGAAATATGAAGACGTGAATCCTCCAACTACCACACTTAGGAATTTTCCAAAAAATGATTAAGTAACCAGAAAGGGAAAGAAGAGGGAAAAATGAAATGGGATTGCAATTTCCGGAAGCGGGAATTGTTGTAAGAAATCCCCATTGATGGTCTTAACAGTAACTATGAACTGCATTAAACATGTGAACATGTTCTTCAATCACAGAATATATATGGTGACCCATGCTTATAGTTTCTAGGATTTGCTTGTATAAGAGAAGCATCGGAAAGTACAAGAAAATCAATTTTGAGATGTTGAAGTAAAGTTATTGTACTATCAACTTCACCTTAAGTATAACAACGACGAATTTCAATTTTAATGTCCTCTCATTGATATGATAGTTCCATTGGACTTTGCATAGTATATATTATTTTATTTCAAATTATTCTAGGAGATTAATTTTGCTAAGTTCATCGATCAAGAAAAATTTCTAAAATGAGCCACATACTACATTTGCGTCACAGAGCTTATATTAAAGGGAAAATCATGTCCTCTATAGTCTTTAAGATCATAGAAAAACTGCGAAGATCCTAAATGTATTATTAATTTTCCATCATGAAGAATACAACCAAGAACCAAGTAAACACCAATGTATTGAAAGATGAGGCATAAGGCAACACATGAACACAGAAGGAATCAAGAAAGATCCCACAAGGTTCCATAGAGAAATACACATCGAGATTTGCATCAAAAAATTTGATATGTAAAAAAAACACATCGTGGCATTGGTTTTCTCTTACATATGGTATATGTTCCCACGAGAAAATAACCGGGGCCATGGGATATGAACAAAAATTTTCCAAACATAAGACAACGCAAAACCAATGGAGCTTCGCCACTGTATGCTAGCTATAACCAGACCTCAAAATGGGGAACAAGAAAGTTGTCGATTACTATTTTACCATTAAGCAATATCACTATGGACATTTTCCTCTGATAGTGTCGTGGTCTATCACTACCAGTTTTAACAATGCCAAATTTCCAATATTATTGGTAATGCCTGATGATTCTTCACAAAGGAGCAAGTTATTTCAACGGTTCAAAGTATGGGCCTCAGTTATTTACATTTGGATACATTTTATGGGGTTTTCTCTCATGCTTCCCATTTTTGGACTGAATAATCTTATGTGCGTGTACATCACCAACTACCACACATGCTTGTATGAATTCCAAGGCTCGAACTCCCCAATATGTATAGCGAGATATGAAAATATCAAGCTCATGTTTCAATCCATGCTGAGTCATTTATTTTTCAATTAGGGCATCGAGAAAATGCAGATACCATACCATAAATGTATAGTTGGAGACCATTTTTTTTTTATTCGGGTACCCAAAAAGAAATGTAGAAATCCTTCCATCGCTATATAGTTGGAAAACAATTGTCCAATTTGGGCACCCAAAAATGTGCAGAATCCTCCATCAAATCCACAGATAGCCACCATTTAGTTTTTTTAATTTGCACACTGCAAAAAATATGCAAAATTCTTATCGGGTGATGCAAAAAAGCATCAAAATAACAACATAGATTGCATTTGTAATTAGATTCTCCTTGTTGTTTCAAGTGAACAAGAAGAGAAAAAATATTTGGAAAGAGAATTTTACATCTATAGATGTAAACTCCAAAGAACTCGAGTCCGATGAACATTCATCTGGGTGTCGAAGAAAAATTACAGACACACATAAGATATTTTTGTTCCCTGCCAAAGCTTGATATGAATTTTTTTTTTCCAGCTGATATGAAGTATTGCATTGTCCTCATTGAAGGTAAATTTTTGATGTATCCAAAAGTCCCACATAATGTAGACACTCCTTGCCTTTTCCTGCAGGTATTCTTCATATGAAAATTCTGCTAACCTAGGACGCACATCTTGTAACAGAGGTTGTTTAATTGTACAACACATAGTTGTGTTGCCCACGGTTCAGATGGAAGCATTGAGGCAATGTCTATATATGTATGGACATTTTTTACTGCATCAAATACAATCAATTGTATCATCACTTATGAAAGTATAAGCATAAGCAGGAGAGTTGCATTTTGCACATACAAGCTCAAAGGGGGTCGAGTACGCATTCGCTGCAACCAAAACACCTTCAACCTTGAAACGTGAGCATATCAGTTAATATATTGAACAATATAATCTACAACTACACCCCCCCAAAAAAAAATGCAGAAATTTGGTGAAGGCTATTTGTATGAGAGAAGTGAGGATAAATCTGTAGATTTATACGAACAACAGTTGTAGAGCTAGTTAGTTTCTTGAGATCCTATACTATGTCTGCTCGCAATTCTATTACAAATGTTGCTTGGCTTGTGCGAAAGATACTTTCTTTAACATCTCTTTTCTTTGTTATATTTTTGAAGAGCATAAGTGGAAATTTCCCTTTATGCAATTGTTGTTCCATTGACGAAAACAAATTTGAATAGGTATCGAACAATTGCAGCTGCAACATGGAACAGTGCAATATTTGTGTAACTTAACTGAGATATAGGGACATGTGAAAGTAAAGGAGAAAACTGGATATGGAGAACGATACCATTTCCTTGTCGCTATATAAATCTCCATCTTTTATACGGAGAATGTGTTGTGAGCCAAGTTTTCTCATGAGTGTGACAGATGCGCCAATGGTTCTGATTGGGTAAATGTCACTGCTCTGTGAAAGTTGGATGATAGTTGTGTCTGGGACAAAACAATATTCTGAACAAATAGCGAGAATTTTTTCCACAATACTTGTTTCGTTGAGAGATATAATTTGATCACAATCACCACGGTCATATAATGGTTTTGACAATATATTAAAATTTGTAATGGATATCCCATTACCTGGAAATATCTTTTCTTCATGTTTATGGACAAGTTGTGTAAGAATAGTCCGTGTGACTGTCATCAGGGCCTCCTTGTCTATCATGTCAGCACACATAATGGATATAGTTTTGTTTTCCTTGTCCAAGTAGGTGCTATAGATGACCATTACGGCCCCGATGAACACTTGTCCAGTCCAGCAACTGTTCAAGCCCTCTATTTATAGTATTTCGGGTGTTACAAGTTTAGACCTGGTGACATGTTTTGAACAAGAAAAGTAATGTGAATGGTAGTGTGCATTATTTTTTTGTTTTCTTTTCTTCCTAGAATAAATGTACAAATAAACACAAAGCTTGGATGAACTATGGAGCCAGATTTTTGAAACCAGACTTCTTAGTCTGCAAAACCTATGCTATGTTTTACGTCTTGCTTGCACTTGTTGATACTTCTTGTGAATTGCACAATATGTGTTGCAAATGACATCAACATATTCACCATGCCATAGATGAATAAATAGTTGAAGATATTTTTTTAGAAAACATATGAAGAACATAATGTATGCATATTTACCTTTGGCCTTGTCATTCTGCTAATGTTTGGGATGATTGACTTCTCATGGCCATGTCACTAGTCCAACTTTTTCTAATGCAAGCATGCGTAGATGAACATCAGAAGGACTAAACAAACATATGCGTTGTATATTGTCCATAATTGTTCTTAATGCTACATGTAGGGTCGAAGGAGATGGAATATGAAATAGGGTGTCAAGGGATACTCAAGAAACATGAGGACCCAAGGGTCAAATTGTATGCCTCAGATTTTTTGACTGAAAAAATGTTTAACAGTAAATAGGGTGTGATGGCGAGGTACGAAGACCAATCTATATATTGCATAACCTCTGAAGCCAGAGGAATAATCTTGAACCCACCATCCCGGCACCCACAATCAACAAAGTGGGTAAGTATGGAATATGGTAGAAGCATGACCATAAATGTGAACCTGTGAGTCTGCCAACCCGCGCACAAAGGCATTTTTGGAAAGATGACAAAGTAGAGCAATTAGAAATCAAAAGGGATAATATAAAATGGAAAAAATAGAAATGGGGAGGGAACAAAGGCCCATTGTTGGCAAAGCATCGTTTTCTAGTCCAATATTATACTCCCCCACCTATTTTGTATGTTTAATTTACTAGAACAGTTGGTATACCTTTTCGAAGATTGTACCACATACCCCTCTATCAAGTCGCATATAAGAATTCATATTCTTGTCCAACCAATCTGTTTCTTTCAAGGTAGAAACGTTGAATGTACAGTGGACATGAAGGAAAGTTAGTATGAAGAAAGGCATGCAAAAGAAAGAAATAATGTTCTATTTTTTCCAATGTAGCAGCAAAGAGAATATGATTCACATGAGAAAAAGAATAAAGATATGCAGTATATATATACAATAAAAAAGGTGCAAAGCAGTAGAACAAGTAGAACTAAAAAACATAAAATAAATGAAATACTAAACACTGGAATATGAAATAAGAGTACAGGTATGCACCTCTGTAACTCCTCCTCTACATTTGCGCTAAAGAGTCCATCGTCCTCTCCAACCACTTTGTTTGTTTAAATGTAGAAATGAAGGAAAAAATACAATGGACACGAAGGAAGTTAGTATGCATGAAGACATGTAATGAAGATAAGTTATTATGTAGGAAGGTACGCAATATTTACATACAATAAACTAGGTGAAGACATATATAGACAATAAATGAAATACAAAACAACAGAATATGAAATAACAGTACAAACATGCACCTTTGTATCTCCTCTTCCACCGCTACAGTTAAGACTCCTTTGTTTTCTCCAGCTATTATTTTTGTTTGAATGTGGGAACGCACAAAATACAATGAACATGAATGGAAGTTGTTATGCAATGGAGAACAAGTAATATATACATACAGTAAATGAGAATCAACGAATAGAATACAATATAGTTAGGACATGAACCTTTTCTTTTCTCCGTCCATGGTAATAAATATATAAAGCTTTTCCCTGCCCAAAATATATTACAAGCCACAAAATATTAAGAAATTGCATGGCCATAGCTAAATGATTTTGGTTTTTTGTGGCAAAGTATCCAGATATGCTTCCAAATATGGAAATATAATTTTGCAGTATTTTTGGTGTACATATCATATGTCAAGTACAAGACAAATTTTAACATGGTCACGCTAGTATGTGTAGAGGATAAAGAAATTGTATTTTTATATGGGAACATTTCACCATATATGGTTAATAAGTGTGTTTTTCACATGTTTTATTTTAACAAAAAGACAACGTATATTGCAATTTCACATGTAGTTGTCCAAATATTTCTTATGCAACTATTTTGTATCATGTCAACATTGAAGTATCAACAAAATTTTACAGCAGAATAGGCAGGCATGAAATAGGTGCTAGATCTCGACTTCGCCAGACACGAAAAACAACACAACCGCAGGTCCACTCGTGGGTGCAGGGCCCGAACACTGCAAAACACCCCCCCAAAAAAAAAATAGTTCCAACTGTTGCAACAGGACCCCAACCCTACAATGATGAAGTAAACAAAAGTAAACAACAACCACCAAACCAGCGAGAAAGCATGAACATGCCCAACTACAACCCTAGGGCCCCAAACTCGTAAACTTGAGCCAAACAACAACAACCAGCAACCGACAAACCAATGAACAAGAAACAACCATCGAACTAGTAAACAACATATGTATCTCCAATGATTACCAGACTACAACTAAAGCATAGAAAGAACCAAAAACATATGACGATCATGCCAGTAGAAATAAGAAAACATTCTTACTTGCAAACTGCAAACACTGAACAACAAAGAAGGAATAGAAAATGAAGTTATGGCATCGAAAGTTACTCTGAAACAATGAACGACAGAAGCGCAAGTCGAATTGTGGGTGCAACACTTGGATCCCGCAAAGTAAAAAAAAAAAAACAGATCCAACTATGAATGCAGGACCCCAACCCTACAAAGTTGAAGTAAACAAAAGCAAGCAGCAAGCACCAAGAGCTCCAACCACAACCGCAGGTCCCCAACCTTGCAAAGTTGAACCAAACAACAACAAGAAGTAACTGACGAATCAACGAAGAAGAAGCACCCATTGAACCATTAAAGAATGTATGTAGCTTCAATGATGACCAAATTGCATTCCAAGCCTAGAAGAAGTATGAAACATACAATGCCTATTCAACTAGCAGTGGAAAACAATATTGTCCAAATTCACTACAACGTTGTATTGAAAATTTCGAGGAAAAATGTACTCCGAGAAGCCTATCTAGGTAAACATTTAAGACTGTCAGATTGTCTAAGGACCTTGCAATATGAAAACATTTAAGTTGTCCGGCATATTTCAGGACCTTGCACTATGTAAACATTTAAGTTGTCATGTCTATTCAATCACCTCAAAAAAAGTGTCAATGATCTAAACCTTTGGTATGCACACATTTCAATAAAAATACAAAGGACTAATAATAATAGTAAAAGGACATATTAATATGTGATCACTATAGTCCCTCTATGCATTCGGTAGGAACCAATAATAAAAAACATTAAAAAACAACGTCCATGCTCAGAACTTTCGGTATGTAAACATTTCAGTAAAAATGTAATAAAAATTAAAAAGTAGCATCTAAGCTCAAAACTTTGGATATCTACACATTTATAACATTGGGAACAACGAAACTGGCGATAAGACCTCGAATATATTCTCCAATTAGATGATGACATATAAGTTTTTTTTTTTAGATATAAAATAATGTTTTTACTTGTATACTACGAACAATATAGATGATGCAAAAATTTATAGTCAAAGGACATATTAATATGAAGTCAATGAATTAGTGATCGCTATAGTCCCTCTGCGCCTTCGACAAGGACTAATAATAATTTGCAACACCCATTTATTTAGGATTGAAGAATATCATGAATTTAAATTCAAACGACAACCTATCAATTTAAATTCAAACAACAACACATGTTTTAAGTAAAGACACAATGTTATTAATGCAACATTAATTAAATGTTTTAACTAAAATTGCAATGTTCTTAATACACTGTTAATTAAATGGACAGTTTGAATAAGTAAATTGAATCTTACACTATAAGTATAAGTTTATTGGCATTTGTTATTTTAAATAAAAATTTAAATAATTAAATGGACAATTTGAATAAGTAAATTCAATCTTACATTGTTGATTTATTGTGATTTGTTATTTTAAACAAAAATTAAATAGACAACTTGAATAAGCAAATTGAATCTTACAAAAAAATTATTGTAATATCTCATTTTAAACAAAAATAATTAAATGAACGTATTAAATAAGTAAATTCAATCTTCCACTCTAAGTCCATTGTGATTTATCATTTTAAACCAAAAAAAAAATAGCATTTAATCACACAATCCCAACAAAACCTATATAACTTAACAAACTAAACCATTTCAAGCAATCAACCATAAAAAATAATTAGATTCTAACTCAAAGATAATATCAAATTAAAAAAACACAAACTCATCCAGAAGTGCTCGATAAATTAAGAGAGTTTTTTTCACTCAAAAACCATCTCAACACATTGTCATTAACCTATTGAAACATTAAAAAAAAACTGAAAAAAACATAATTGTATACAAAGTTGCAATAATGCCAACATAATGCTAGCCAAATGGTAGTTTGAATTGGGGAA
This sequence comes from Picea abies, assembly GCA_900067695.1. Classification (NCBI taxonomy): domain Eukaryota; kingdom Viridiplantae; phylum Streptophyta; class Pinopsida; order Pinales; family Pinaceae; genus Picea; species Picea abies. Next base: position 15,322 of record CBVK0100352952.1, read on the forward strand.
ATTATCATATACATATACATATTACCTCATAAAATGGGTAATTTAAACCAACAAATTAAAACGAACCAATACTCAATAGTATTGGAGAAATTATAATATGAATATTACCCAATAAAATCATAGTAGATCATCATTTTAAACAAAACTAACATTTGGTAATATCATCACAATAAAACTATATAACATAAGCAACAAAAAAAAACATTTCAAATAATAAGCCATAGAAGATAGCCATGTTCTTGCTCATAGATAATATCAAACCAAAAATAACATAATTCGTTCATAAATAGTATCAAATCAAAAATAGCATAATTTTATTCATAAATGTTTAAAGCAGTATTGGAGATAACTTTAAGGTATATATATATATATATATATATATATATATATATATATATATATATATATATATATATAACCTGCCTATTATTTTAACTGTAAAACAATAAGATTTATATCATTTTTCATTCTAATTTATACTCTTATTTTGCCAACAATTAGTATAGAGTTTGGGAAAGTAATATCTAAAACGTGACGTTAGACTTAAAAAAATACATTTAGACTTCATATGCAAATTAAAAATATGCTATTACAACTAGCATGCTAAAAAATCTTTTTGAAGACATATAAATCCATTGCTCCTCCAAACCAATTCAAATTGATGAAATTAACCATATGATCTCATCGGTTTAGTTTATATGGGGTAAAAGAACGATATGAATGGGAAAAAAGAAGCACTATACAGTTCCTAATAAAATTTAAAGAAATTTTATTTTTTATTTCAAATATATTATTTGAGATATTTCATTTAGGTTAAAGGGTGGATGTTTATGATGTATTAGTGAAAATGTAAATTAATTTGTAGGGTTATAATTTTTTAAATTATTTTGTGTATGAGATTTTTTTCCTGTAATTATTTAATAAATAACTTTTGAACTTTTACCAAGAAATACATATTCTTAATTATTAAGTTTATTCAAGATGTATAATAAAATGTTGTCAGATATTAATTTGATTTAATTTAATTTCATGAAAAATAATTAAGACAAATTTTTAAAAGTAGGCAAAACTACTATTATTAGTACTATGAATTCAATCTTGTGATTTTCTATATTGAAATTTATTTATAATCCATATAATTTAGATAAATAAAACATGACACAAGTTAAAATAAGTAGACTACAACTTATAAAAATCATTAAAGAAAATATGCACTATAACTATGCTCTTAATTCTTATAAAATATGGTTAAGATATACATTGTAACCAAAAATTAATGATTACAATAATATAAATTCAAACTCTGTGATGTTTTTATTAAATAATTTTTTTATATTTCATTCAATCATAATCTAATAACTGTTGCATGGCAGCGTAGTCCTTGTCAGGTTGGGATGGGAGTAAATGCGATCGAGTACAGACACATGGCTATAAATTTGAAATACATGTGGTTTGCATGCAGAACATAGTGTTCTCAAATTAGTTCTTCCTGAAATATATAAAAAAATATCAACATTTAAAAGTTTCTTGGACACAAAAAATTTAGCATTGAAACTTACTCTGAATTAGTTTTCTTTCCATACGTTTTACATACATTCGTGGAGAGAAACACAAAAAAATAGTAGTAACGTCTGTTACATAGGTTCATAGAAAAAAACACAAATAAATTAGCATTCCTAAATTAGTTATCTTTAAAACAAGGGATCCTAGACACAAAAGAAATTGAAATTTATCAAATTTTAGAAAGTAGATATTTAGTTTTATACATACGAAATATGTACTTTTATAAAGTATGGGGATGAGATTTTATAGAGAATGCACGGAGCCCTCATTCCATACTTAACGAGTTTTTGGATCACGGGTTCTTGGGTTGGCGGGCTCAAAATTGGGCCTCTGTTGTTTCGTGCCCTACAAATAGCACCGAGAGTTCTGCGATATACAAAATGACAAGTGGACTTGCGGACTATAGAAATTTATCAAAAAATAATAATGTATGTTACATATCTCTCGAAATTACATCAACATTTAAAAGTGTACAATAGAATAGTAATAACATTTGTTACATAGGTTTGTGGAGAAAAACAAAAAAAAATTAGCATTCTCGAACTAGTTTGTTTTAAAACAAAGGATTCTGGATAGAAAAAAAATCGAAATTTATCAAAGTATAGGATCCTGGACACCCAAAAAGATAACATACAGTAGAATAGTAACAGCATCGCGCAAGACAAAAAATTTAGCATACAATAGGACAAAAAATGTAGCAGACCTCCATACTTAGCCAGTGTTTGGATCGCGGGTTCTTGGGCTGGTGGGATCAAAATTGGGCCTATGTTGTTCCATGGCCTACGAATTGCACTGAGAGTTCCACGATATACAAATTGACAAGAGGACTTGCAAACTATAGAAATTTATCAAAAATAAATAATGTCTGTTACATATCTCTGGAAATTACATCAACATTTAAAAGCATACATTAGAATAGTAATAACATATATTAAACCCAAAACATTAGCATACAATATAATAGTAACCACATCGTGCAAGACAAAAAATTAAGCATACAATAGGACAAAAAATGTAGCAAACCTCCATACTTAGCCAGTTTTTGGATAGCGGGTTCTTGGGGTGGTGGGCTCAAAATTGGGTCTCTGTTGTTCTGTGGCCTACAAATAACACTAAGAGTTCTGCGATATACAAATTGACAAGCGGGCTATAGAAATTTATCAAAAATAAATAATGTATGTTACATATAATAACGTCTATTAAATAGGTTCGTGGAGAAAAAGACAAAACAATTAGCATTCCCGAATTAGTTTTCTTGAAAGAAAAGGCTTTTGGACAAAAGAAAAATTGAAATTTATCAAAGTATAGGTTCTTGGACACCCAAAAAGTGAGAATACAATAGAATAGTAACAACATCGTGAAAGACAAAAAAATTAGAATAGAATAGGAAAAAAGAAATGTAGCAGACCCGAATTAGTTTTCTTTGGAGCAAAGAAGAAAGGTTCCTGGACACCCAAAATTTAGTATACAATAAAGGCATTCCCGAATCAGTTTTCTTTGGAATTTATCAAAAATTAATAATGTGTGTTACATCTTTCTGGAAATTTAAATGCGTTTTTCATATAGACTGGGATTGGGGCTCCCGTGGACCGTAAAAAGAAATAAGTACAAGAATTAGGAATGTCAAAAGAAGAAGTGCGTGATGGTAGAGAGGAAGACCTGAAAAGAAGAAATTGGAAGTTATGAGTCTTTAGTTACAATTTTCTATTTAAAGAGGTCATAAGTGGATTGATAAAGAAAACAAGATGACAGTATAGACTTAAATTGGATTGATAAATAAAAGAATATGCCATTATAGACTTACTATGAACCCGATGCGTTTTTGTTTCTATCATTGATGGTCAGTGGAGTCCTGTCGACTGGTTGTTTCCATTCCTAGACGAGGCTGTCAATTCTCTGTTGGAACCATTCTTTGATGTAGATTTTCATGGGGGCCATGTTGATTTCATCCCAAATTTATATGTCATAAAGGTCATTTTTTAATTTCCTTAGATCCATTGAAATATTATGTAGACTCTGTTCAATTTCTTCATTGTGTGCTGCATAGTCCAGTACCCAATGCTCGTTCTCATCTAGATGATGTTCAAGTCTGCCATAAAAATTTTCTAAAGACAACCCCTTTAAAATATCAACTTGTTCCTGGAATGCTTCTTTGGTGGTTGACAAGGATTTGAGAATTAAGTTTGGGTCTTGAACCTTGTTGGTACTTCCGACTAAGTCCATTTGGATCAGGCTTGTGAATAAATATTCATTTTTTGATATTTTACATGATTTGACAATGAGCTCCAGGTTGTTAACTTTCTTTTTCCAGCATGCTTTTACTTTTTTGGTTCACTTTGGGGAGGGGAGTTTATCTTGTCTTCTTTCAGCTCCGATGTATTGACGAAATAGTTGGTAAAATGGGTCAGCACCTATTCACAGAAGTGTTGATCATTTTTTAAATTCACCTCCAAATGTTCAAGGAAATCATTTTCCTTCTTTTCGGAGGAAACTAAATTTTGTGAGGTTTCCTAGGCTTCAATAACTAGATGCATTCTTTTGTTGATGTTATTCTCTACAAGGGATCTAGAGCATGCAAGGAGGGTAGAGGATACTTTTATCTTAGCTGCAGTCGTAGCAGGCACAATTTTTGCCAAAGGACTGGCAAATTCTGGGGTTGCAATGAAAGCCTGCTCAAATTCATTGAGGCAGTCTTTCAAATTGGCATTTTTCATCTCAATTCCTCCAATGGAATCACGAATAATTTCACCAGTTACTTGGTGAAATGAGGAGATTTGGGACGACTACATTTTCCTAAAGTTAATCTTTGTGCGAGATTTTCCTTTCTTGTTTGTTACAGTTCTCTTTTCAATGACCATACTTTTAGATTGGCTTTCAAAAACAATGCTCTGGAATATGAAGGATTCATCTTTGTCAAAAATTTCAGTCTCAGATATTTCCACTACAGACGACCCAATTTTGTGCATGTGCTCAGTTTTAGTTTCAATTTACAGCTGTTCACTTTCAATTTCAGGTTCCTCTGCCTGCCTTGCATTGTTTTTTCTCTTCTTTGTCAGTGGAAGTTTGTGAGAACTATAAATGTTTCTGCAATGAGGGTTCTTATCTCCTCCTCTGTTAAAATATTTTTGGGTTTCTTTCTTACCGGGGTGGGCCATCGAAGCGATGCTCTGTGATTTCCTGCTCTTGGGAGTGCTAGAAAGGGACTCGATATTGTTGATTAAGGTTGGTTTTCATTGATGTCAACCCTTGAAGAAAGCCTAGTAGCACAAAGGTTTGGGTAATGGACCCTATATTGTTTGATGTAAATATGACTCATTATTGTTTTGTCATGGTTGATAAGAAGTAAATATGGATGAACTCTAAAGTGGTCCCCTTATGGTGAAAGCCCTCACAGGAAGACGCTTTGTGGAGTAA
>CBVK0100352953.1:0-20298 GCA_900067695.1 Picea abies
ACAACACACATTATGTACAACATTGTTTTGATAAATTTTATGATTCATTGAAAGAACGTGGGATCAGATTCGATTGACATTGGATATGGTCATATGGATGTGTGGGTTAGTTCAAATCTTCATGAATATTTCAGCCGAAAAGATGTTACCGGATGAAAAAAATCCATCCGGCTAATATGGTACACGAAGATCGAGGGCGTCGTCATGGTACTATTTGATTTGACGTCTAAAGGTTCTGTCGAAACTTTTTTTGGCCAAAAAAAAAATACATTCAGAGGAAATAAGTATTAGTTTGGAGGAAAAAAGGTCTCTAGGAATTTTGAAGACCCGATTCTCACAAAAGGTTACCCACCTTCATTATTTTACCTGAGTACATGGAGAAAAATAAGAACGAACAGGAAGAAAAGGCCCAATAGGAGGAAGAAGAGTTGAAGAAAAAGTAGAATCAATAATAGGAGAATGAAATCAAGAGGAAACTAGAAGAAGAAAAGATACAACAAAAGAAATAGGAGTTAGAGCAGTTACAAAAGGAGAACAAAGAGCATGAGAAGGATGCCAAGGAGGACTAGAAAAAATCAGAAACTACTATGAATCCTAATGAATTTATGGACCTGACAAAGGATGAAGAGAAGGGGAAATAAATTGTTGTCCATATTATAAATGAAAAAGAAAATTTAGAAGAAACCCCGGCAAGCCCAGTAAGTGAGAAGAATGTGGAGACAAAAAATCATAGCAATGATCAGGACAATCAATCTAGAAAGGGTTGGTAGGACACTCACCTAGACAATAATGACACCTATCACCAAGAAAAATATGACATTTCATCAACCAATAGTGAGTAGGATCATTACACATTTGGTGGAGAAGAATTAAAGGTATCATTACCTAAGAATCGGGGAGGGGACATAGGTGGTAAAGATGCTAAAACTGATCATGATGGTGATAGAAAAATCAACCAAAACAAAGGTACTATAACATATGGCGAGCAACAAAATAATCAAATTAATGAAAGTGTTTCAGGTGGAGGAATCACAGAGCATAGTCGAGAAAAGAAACAGGATATCAACACCACTGCTGCGCAAGTTCAAAATAATGAGGGAGATACAAATAAGATATATGAAATTTTTCTATATGTCTCATCATTTGGGATAAAATATAGGGGAAGAAACCTTGAATAAACCCCAGGAAACTGCTAAAGATGAGGAGAAGTTCAGTGATCAAGGAAAAGGTACAAGAAAGGATTCTCCAAACAAGGAACTAGCCCAAGACCCTATATCAGAATATTTTTATACTCCTGGAAGTCAGAGTAATATATTTTCCCAGGGTGATCATCCCATCCCTCAAACAATGGAGGTGTTGACTTGGAATAAAAAATATATAGTCAAAAGGACTCATATAAAGAGAAAAAAAACACTAGACAATGGTGTGTTGTGCACCTCAAAAGAGGTCATAATAGACACCAAGAAATATAATATGATCCAACTTTATTCAGTAGGCCTGACCATCTCACATAACTCATTTGACAAGGAAATTATAGAATAAAGAGAGATGGAACAAGCTAGGAGTGAAATAGATTCCCTCAAACACCAAGTGCAATACTACGAAGAAGTTGGAGGGGTTGCCAATTTGAAGAAATACCTATTAGAAGAGCATGAAAAATTCCTTAAAGTGTAAGAATACTTAGTGATGAAGGAATTATCCCTTTAGAAGGAATACTTGTTGTCTGAGCTTACCTACAAGGATGTTATTTAGTGGGAAAAGAAGGGTACCAATGCATTAGAAATATTTGAGTTCATCTAAGAAGAGTATAAATACAAAGGGGTAGAGGACCATAATATTAAGCTATTTTCATATGAGTGCTTAGATAAAATGCATTCAACGACCAAACATTGGGAAAATATTGTGGACAAGCCAAGATCTGGAGTGGAATAAGAATGGGAGTATTTGTGAGAGAAGTTGACCCAACCAATGGTTGACCCAACCAATGGTTGACCTTCGATTACCAACTTTCAGCTCTGTAATGAAGGGATGATTTGAAGGATGGAAATTTATTTTTAAATGTACAAACCTTGGCGAATCTTACTAATCCTTGGACCTTCATATGCCAATTATTAAATGTTTGGTGATATTTTGTAAAAATATTCAAATTTCTGAGTTTATATAGTTTGTATAAAACTTTCGAAATTTTTAAGGTAAAATAATTTTATCCTATAGAATTTGGGCGAATCATTTTTAAAATGGAAAATATTTTTTTGGGAAAAACCATGGAAAATTAGCCCATGAGTGAAATTTATCCCCTAAAATCATCTTTGCCATGGAAAATTAGCCCATGAGTGAAATTTATCCCCTAAAATCATCTTTGTTGTAATGTACCCATCCACCTAGTTGAGTCTCGTTAGCTATATTCTTTGCTTTGATACCACAATGTAACATATCCAACCACCCAACTAAGTCATGTTACCTATATTCCTCACTCGCATACCACAATGTAACATCCCCAACCTCCAAGTTGGGTCATGCCACACAAAAGCTTGACTTATGTCACAAATGAGTATTTTAATTTCTTTCAATTTCTTTGAATTCTTCCCATTATGAATATGATACTATTTAATGATTACTATGCCATGCATATACAATGAATATGCAATTCTATAACATGTAATTCACGCATAAACATGTACAATTAAATCATAACATAATCAATATAATTAATCACATTCAAATAATGCATATACAATGAATATGCAATTCTATAACATGTAATTCACGCATAAACATGTACAATTAAATCATAACATAATCAATATAATTAATCACATTCAAATAATTAAAAATAGGTAAAAGACACTTATATTTTAATTAAAATCATTGAATGATTGTGTACCTCAGATGTTCCTCCCAGTTGTAGACTTTATTATTCATGCACTTTCAACAAAAGGTCACCCCCAACCTAGGGATAGGACTCCACCAGGTAAAAGGATACCTAATACAAACTAAGGTTTGACAGATAACACAATAGAATGCAAGCCTAGGTGATAGATCCAACAATATTTCCCATCTCACATCCTCTCATTCCCCACATCCTATCCCACCCCAAGATGTGTATCTCTTCTTTGCTCAATAATCCTTTAGTTATCCCACTTCCCTTCCATGGATTCAACAACAAGCCAACTAGGAAGTATTAGAGATCTGTAGTTCCTGGAATACATGGTTTCTATAAGAATTACAACACCCACTTGGCCAACACACAGGGAAAAATATTCCCAGCAATTTCCTCACCTAGAAAGAATTCCCCTCAGGCCTAGAAACCTATCTCTTCAACCCAAAATACTTAGGATTTTATGGGTAGTAGAACACTCCACAACTTACACTCTCCAGGAACTGTTACGAATGATATAATGAGAATTCAACTAATTCCCAATGTTATATATGAATGTTCCTAAATTGACACTTGGAACTCAAAGAACCAACTTTTTCTCCACTTGGTGATTTTTTCCTCCCACCTAGGAACTTAGGATAAAACATAACATATAATTTTTTACTTAGGAATAATATTGTTTTATTCCTTGTCTTAATCCCCCTCAAATTATCCCATTTTCTTAATCCCTTAACACCCTTTCCCTCTTGTGGAGTCGTAGATCCCCATACTCTTTTTTCTGAGTTGGTCTACATCAGTGATTTATTTTATTAATAAATTAGAGTATGATTATGTATTACATTTGTTAGGCTCATTGGCATTTCAACACATAGACTCTCTATCCTAAATCACATAGGCACTCTGGCCTCAAAACATATATACAGAGGCACTCTTGCACGAAACATCCTGACTCACCATTGTATAAAGAATGTGTACATTTACAAATGGGGTTCATCCTCGGGGTATTACATTCCCCTCCCCCTTATTTATGCAGTGTCCTCATTGCATTATATACACATGTACAAAAAACATTATTCAAAAATATCCAAAAAGATGTGCGTACTCTTCCTTCATGGCATCCTCATGCTCTCGGGTCACATATTTAGGATTGTAATAGGTCCACTAGACCTTTACCATCCATATTGCTTGATTCCGTAGAAACTTGAATTTTTGGTTCAATGTGCACAACAAATGAACTTGAAAGTATCCTTGTTACTCCACCTGGATCACATTCCAATCAATTACATGATTAGCATTAGACTCGTACTTTTTAAGTAAATACACATGGAATACATTATGAATGCACATGGATGTAAGTAGTGCAAGCATGTATGCAACAGAACCAATCCTCTCTAGGATTTCAAGTTGTCCACAATAGTGTGTTGCCAACATTGAACAGTTCCGCAACTTTAGGGAAATCTTCTTAGATTTCACTTTTAATAAGACATACTCGCCCACTTTAAATTATTTGTGTGTTCTGCCTTTTTCTGCATAACTTTTCTATGTATCTCATGCAACCTCTAAATGATTATTTATTTTCACCATCTGTTCTTACATTTCCCTGAGCAATTATGGCCCAACCAATACTATATCTATTGTTTTTTCCCATATCACAACTATGTCTGATACCCATGGGATCATCCTTGAAGATGTCTGATACCCATTATTATAAGAAAACTCAACTAAATGTAGATAATCTTCCAATTTTGATGGTTTATCCATCATATACATCCTCAACATATCCTCAATCACTTGATTGACCCTCTCTATTTTCTAATTGATTATGTGTGATATTTTGTGCTAAAATTTAAATTTGTCCCAAATCCCTTAAATAATCATTTCCATAAATTTGATGTGAACTTGGGATATCTAGTAGAAACAATTTCCTTACGAACACCATGTAGCCTAGCTATTTCTTTCATGTAAATTTCTATAATGTTAGATTCCTTGTGAGTGGGATTCACTAGATTAAATGAGCATCTTTGGTTAGCTTATCCACCACCACAATGATGGAATCATGCTACTTTAATGTTCTAGGAATATTGGTGATAAAATCAATTGTCACAACCTCCCATTTTGACTATGGAATGGGAATTTTTTTTATCAAACCATATGGATGTTTGTGCTCATCCTTGACCTTCTGACATTCTATACATCTAGCTATAGAATCAACCACATATTTCTTCATACCTAGCCAAAAATATTTGCTTTTTGCAAGTGTTATTGTTTTCGGATAACCTGGGTTTCCAGCATAAGGAACATTATGCATCTCTCTCAGTGCCATATTTTTCAACTCTTTATATGTAGACACATATAATATTCCCTTTTACATGAGGATTGCATCCTTTCTGATCTCATAATCTTTAATTTTTTTTTGAAAATTACCTTGCTATGAATTTTAGTTTGTCTTTGTATAATGTTGATCTCAATTTGTAGCTTCCAAACTTCTATGTTTCAAATCATACCTATACATGCTAATGGTTGTAGCATGAATTTAATGTACCCTCTTGTTGAGTGCACCAACAACCTTTTTCTCCTTTCCTTTGATATGTTATATATCAAAGTCATACTCACTAAGGAATTATAGCCATCTGATTTTCCTAGAATTCAAAGTTGGTTGTCCAAAAAAATATTTCAGATGACTATGGTTAGTCCTTAGCTCAAATATTTTTCCCATGGGAGAATTCCTCCATATTCTTAACAAATTCACTATGATTGCTAATTCTAAATCATGTGTGGCATAGTTCCTCTCATGTTCCTTCAACTTACTTGATTCATGGTATGCTACATTCCCATTTTGTGAAAGTACTCCTCCAAGCCCTTCCTTGCAAGCATTAATGCACACAATGAAATATTCATATGGATCAAAAATATTCAATATTGGTGCACTTGTCAATAAATTCTTCAAATGATAAAATATTTCTTAACATTATATAGCCCACTCGAACTTCACACCCTTCTTTTGCAAAAAAGTGATTGGATGTGCAATCTTTGAAAAGCATTCAATAAATATTTTGTAATAACCTACAAGTCCCATGAATTATGTCACTTACAGGAAACTATTTGGAGTTTTCCATCCTTCAATGGATTTTCTTTTCTTATGATCCAATGGTATTCCTTTATCTAAAATAATATGGCCCACTTAATGTATCCACCTCTGATAAAATGAGCACTTTCTCAATTTGGCATACAGTTGATGCTCCCTCAATACTTGTAGAAAAATCCTTAAGTGTTTCTCATTCTCTTCTTCATACTTAGAGTATATGTCATCCAAGAAGAAAATGAAAAACTCGTCCAAGTGATTTCTGAATATGCCATACATCAAACACATGAATACAACTGGTTCATTTGACAACCCAAATGGCACCATTGTAAACTCATAATGTCCATACCTAGTTCTAAATGCCATCTTATTGTTATTTTCTTCTTTAATCCCCAAATTATGCTAGCCTGAACTGAGGTCAATATTGGAAAATATATTTGTGTCTTTCATTTGATTAAAAATATCATCTACCCTTGGAAAAGGATACCTATTATTCATAGTCACCCTATTCAGCTTCCTGAAATCAATTCACAACCTCAAGGTTTCATCCTTCTTTTTAAAAAATAACACTGGGGTTCCTAAAGGAGACACACTTGGTCGTATATAACCCTTCAAAATTTATTCAAGCTACATTTTCAATTCCCTCGAATCTAATGTACTCATCATATAAGGAGTCTTGGACATCTGGGTAGCTCTGAGCATCATATTAATGGAGAAACCTATATCTCTCTTTGGTGGCAACCCTAGTATCTCCTTAAATACATCCTCAAATTCTTTTAGGACAACATAGTATTCAATATTTGACACTTTATCCTTGAGTGCCTCTTCCATATGTGTTGCAAATATTTGGCATCCTTTCCTTAATCTTTTTTTTCAGTTGCAAGGATGAAATTTCTTTGATTGTTACTTCCCTTGGAATACCCTGAACTATTCTCAAGTTTCCTTCCTCGTCAATACAAGTAAATTCCTTGTTGTATAAACTTATTATAGCATGATGAAAATCAAACCAATCCATTCCAATTAGGAAATCATATGAACCCAAAGGTATCATTTTCAAATATGCATCTATGCTTAGTCCATTCATGTCTATTGGACAATCCTTAACTAACTCATTGATTCTTCTTTTAGCTCTTGTAGCTAACTGAACTAGCCAAGGCTTACCATGCTAAGTGCTTTCTTCTTTGTAAATGGAATATTTCCACCAATTTACGATCTATATAACTATTAATATCTCGTGAATCAATTAAAATAGCTATAGGTTGATCACTTTTCTTACCTTCCACTTCAATCATATGAGACTAAAATTCAGATTGCTTGTTGTCCAAGGCTACATAGATCCTTGGCATGCTTCTACCCATGTCCTCAACTATATCGTCCTATTGTACATTGTGAAAAATATTCACTCTTTTTTCCTCTGTGAGGGAAATTTCTATACGTGTGCTCTCCCTCACAACCCCAACATTTAATAGCTTGTTTCCTTGTTCATTTTCCTAATTTTTTTGTAATTTGGGTTTATTTTGAGTTGGTTTTCCTTGAGAACTATTTCTAAAGAATGGTGGATAGTATAATTTCTTTCTCTTCTCCATATTACCTTTCTTCTTGTCAACCCAATCTCTTTGAAAGTTTGATCCTCCTCTACGTTGATCATAAATGAATTTGGATCTCCTTATTTCTTCCTACAATGTCTTGGTATCATCACATTGTATCTTATCACTATAGATTCAAGGTATCCCACTGGGGAACATTTGAATCTTGACCTTCTTATCCTTGATGAAGGCAATATACATCAGCAGCTCTAATAATCTTCTCTCATAATCATCCATCATCATACTCTCGATCTTGAGTTCAAATAACTCCTTCATCTTCCTATCATAATAATTTTTGGACAAGTATTTCTTCTAAAAATACTTTTTAAACTACCTCTAATTGATCTTCTTCTCATCAATGTGATTTACTTGCATGAGTTGGTCCCACCACATTGATGCTTCTCATCAATGTGATTTACTTGCATGAGTTGGTCCCACCACATTGATGCTTTTCCCTTGAGTTGTTAAATTTCAATTCTACCTTCTGCTTTTGATGAATAATTGTGCAATTGGAAATACTTCCTCATCCCCCACAACCAAGCCTATGCATCCTCATATTTTATATTCTCTCCATCAAAGATAGGAGGTTTGATTTTATTCAACTCCCCCTACAATTCATCTATCCTACACCTCCTCTTATCCTTAATGACAAGAGATAAAATTGGACTAATTTCTTCTCTTCTAATTGAATGTCTTGGTGAGTGATGATTATGTCTACTAGCACTTCTATATTCTTCCTTTTTTTATGAGATATGTGATCCTTGGACTTACTTGAATATGTCTCCTTATCCACCTTCTTTTCTATTTTGTCCAAACTCCACAACAACTTGACGTTGAAGCCATTCTTATGCTCTTGATATTTCATAATATTCTCATTATCATATTTATGAATCATCACATCTCTTTGTAGGATATATATAGTCTCTACCAAATTTATGCTTTCCTCTTTTCCTTCTCCATGTCCATTTGATCATATCCTTGCATTGCCCATGCTAACATACAACCCCCTAACTTCATCTTTGTGGTTATAATTTGTTTGTGCATATTCAATATCTCTCGTATCTCATATTATTCTCCTCTATTCTATTTGTGGCCTTAATTCTGTAAAATTTTCATGCAACACAATTTGTTAGAAAAAATAATGCAACAATTGTGTGAAATTATGCACAATTCTACCCTTTAGTACACCATAAATATTATTCCTGATTCCTTGTGAATTTTACTACTTAGATCACATTTTTGGGTGGATATATGGATTCCTCTATCCAATACCTTTCCTATGACTATATCTATTCTCAATTTTGATTTATGAGCAACAAGTTATAGTCCACTAAATATTACTCATTTACCCCCTTTTTGTGCACTTTCTTACTAGTGCAATTTATCCTAGACACCAACTTTTGTCACTTGTAGAAGTAAATATGTAAATAAAAATGGAAATTTTTTTATGATTAATATATAATAATTATGATAAGTAATTCATAACAACCCTCATATTATCGATTTGAGATCGGCTTCCGATCTGATTAATATATAATAATTATGATAAGTAATTCATAACAACCCTCATATTATCGATTTGATGATCCATTCAAAAAATGCGGCAATCTGGAAATGACAACTTTGTCCTTTTTGTGCTTTCTCATGGATTAGAAATTTATCCTCATTCAAGCATCCCTACACCAAATCCTTTGGAATTTTGACATAATCTCAATTTCTTTCCTTCATTCTTACATTTTGAGCAATCTATCAAAATTTCACCTTCATCTCGACTCTAGGTTGTTGGTTACAACCTGCTGAATTTTTTATTGTTTTCCCACTTTTACCATGTATGCTACACGTGTCTTATTTATTTTCTTGTACAATTCTAGGTACCCATATTATCAATATGGATTCATAGATTTATTTCATTTTTCTATTTTTTTCCATAGACTTCTCTTGTTCCCCAATCTGACTTCTAAGTAGGGAGTTATGCCTTATGGAAGTAGACTGGTATTGAAAATATACCATACATTGTTTCCACTATAACTTTCTCATGCAAGCTTTGTTTTATTCATGGGATAGATCATTGTAAATATATCATCGATGTGTCTAATTTTCATTTAAAATACAGATATTTTAAAATATACACATTTTTCTTTTGGCTTTTTATTGCCTAAAAATGTTGTTTATGCCTTCGAAAATGCCCTGCAAGACTATGACCTGCAAAACACTATAAATTTTCGAGAAATTTGACTGATTTTTGCTAACCTAACCATTGATGTGCCATGTTAGGTCCACATGGAACCCTAATTTTATGCCATTTCATCCCCTTGGATACCCTATCCTTGCCTCGCCAACCTCTGAGACCTTTTTCCTTCTCTCTTTCCTCTTTCTTCTTTTATTTATTTTACTTTACCTTTAACCTTTGAGCCCCACCATAACCAACTGTCCACCTGGTACCTTTTATGACCATGGATGGGACAAGGATCCCACCTCCTCTACCATATCTCCACATGGTGCTCTTTTATTGGCTACAGGGATGGGGCTTGTTCATCCCACACCCTTTTACTTGGAACACACAACTTTTCCATCCCTTCGATCATAAGACAAAGATAAAATGAATATTGATGACTCATGTTGATTTCAGGGGTTAAAATTAAACATGAATTTTCATTGTCCTTACCTATGATACCACCACACCCTCGAGATGAAACATGGAAGCTCCAAAACCATTTCAGAGGATTCTAGTATTTTACAAAACCACTCACAAGGACCCAAAACCACAATACTACCAAGATGACAAATGACAACTTCAAAACCATTTTCAGAGGATTATGGTAATTCACAAAACCACATTTTAAACCTCCCAATACCACTTATTGTATTGATCTCCCCACCTCCTCTATCGTGGTTTCCACGTCACAATTTGGGCCTACCATTACACAATACAACCCCGACCTCACCACCATGGCAATTGATGCCATCACTACTACAACACCCACTGACGTCACCATATGAAAAATCCCCAAATTTTCCAATTTTTGGAATTGTGCAATATTTTCAAAAAAACAAAACTGATATTTATTCCTTGGCCACCATGGATGCTCTAAAATTAATCTTCTTAGGTTCAATTCTAATTCTACAAATGATCAATTACCTTCATGCTCAAATGTTGGCATTTTTGGGCATGAATTCCTCCTAATTCACTCAAAAATTGGGGATTTTTACCGAATTTCTCCATGACTATCTAGATATTCATAATTTTAGTCAATTCCAGGCATGAATTTACCCATTCAAAATTTATAAATTAGATATTTTAACCCAATACAAATCTCCTAAAATTGCAATCAATTTCCTAAACTTTTCCTTGGAAATTTTAACAAACATATTGTAGACATCCTTTGAACTTTAAAAATGTAATTTTCAACTTTAGTGTGTTGCATCTGGACCATGCAAGATTAGTGTCGAACCTGTGGCTCTAATATCACAATGTAACTTACTCATCCACCCATATGAGTATCATTACCTCTATTCTTTTCTCTGACACTACAATGTAATGTACCCAACCACCCCGTTGAATCTTGTTACCCCTATTCTTTATTGTGATACCACAATGTAATCTCCCCAACCTCCAATATGGGACACACCAAAAAAAACATGACTTATGTCACACCTGAATATTTGAATTTATTTGAATCATGTCCATTGCAACTCTGATACCATTTAATGATTACCATGCCTTACATATCCAACAAATATGCAATTATACAACATTCAATTCACACATAAACATGTACAATTAAATCATAACATAATCAACATAATTAATCACATGTACGGGGGCATCACCTTATAGACCAATATCTTATTAGTTCATTCATAAAGGGGGTTTTTTAATTGTAAAAAATAAATTCAATATATTGTAGGTATTGGGGGGGCATGTGGGGTCTCAAGGGGTTTATAGGTATTGGGGGGTATAAAAAGGGGTATCTAGTGAAAATAAGTGTTTATTTTATTGCAAATATGTATTGGGAGGGGGGTTCAACAAAAGGATTTTGGGAGATATTTACCAATATCTAGTGAAATTAGGGGTATTCTTTAATATCCCATGAACAAAGAGCTATGTCATAGGTTCATTAAGTGAATACCTTGTGCAAAAAATAAAAAGAACTCACATTGCATTACACATCTTGACAATTTATGTAGAGTAGAGCCCATTACTAGGCTCATTCCAAGGATTATTATCATCATCAATGAACTCATGGGTTATGTTGGAACTTAGGTATACATTGCTTCCCTACCCCTTCGTTCACCTATAACATCTTCTTAAAAGCCTGATTTTTTTTTGTGTTTGCTAAGTTATTCTCCATGTTTTAATGACTCAGCTTCAATGGCCCCTACCCGTCTTTACTTATTTTTCACCATCTTTTTCTTTATTGAAAGGTGATTACATGTTCTGGTTTGAGTTTGAAACATATGTCATCTTGTTTTACCATTAATTGAGCATGCAACAGGTCGACCAAGTCCTTTGTATGCACAAGAAACATCCAAAAGAAAAAACGTAGAAATTCGGAGCAATGTATTTTGGGCTTAGATTGTGAGCAAACAGACAAGTTAAATTTTCAACGATGGAGATCCAACAATAAATTAAGATCAATGACTCTTGTGCATTCAAGGTTTCAAAATCGCGTGAGGTTTTAACAACAAAGAAATATGAATTTTTACTACGCGACTAATTCGGAGCAGTGGATGTCTGGCTTAGATTGTGAGCAAAAAGACAGGTTAAATTTTCGACGATGGAGATCCAACAGTAAATTAAGATCAACAACAATTGTGCATTCGGGGTTTCAAAATTGCATGAGGTTTTAACAACAAATCAATATGATGTTTTACTCCGCGACTTCGGCATTTGGGCATCTCATCTTGTCATTGTTTCAATCCTAAAAATTTCCTGAAGTTCTAGAGCCTCGATCTGCCACGTCACTCCAAATATTATCATCCTCCGACAGATATTCATACTCTACAGTCAAAAGCTCTCAAAAGTTGAAGTGTCGAAGTGTCGAAGTGTCGAAGCTCCGAAGTGCCGAAGTGTCGAAGAATTGGAGCCCCTTTCTCATAAGTTCTTCTTCAACTGACGTGTCATATTCCACCTTTCAGTGGATTCCAGATGACATGTGGCACTCATTTCAGGCACTTTAGTTACGTCATCCATGCTATTTCAGGTGACATGTGTCATTATATTTTTATGACACATCGTCGATTGTGACAACATGTCGCCATGTCACTCTGGGAGATTTCAATCTAGAGCAAATGTAGTTCCCTGGAGCTATGGAGCTCCAAAGTGTCGAAGGGCCAGAATCCCTGAATTCCCAAAATATGCTTCCATGTCACTCCGGGAGATCGTCACTCCAAAATATTTCAATCAAGAGAAAACACAGTTTCCCGAAGTGCCAGAGCCCCGAACTTCCATGTCACTCCGGGAGATCGTCCTCCAAGAGATATTCATAATCTGCATTCAAAAGCTCCTGAACTCCCAAGAGCCATAGACGTGTGGCATTCATCTATCGATGACACGTGACACTCATTTCAGGCACTTTGGTTACGTCATCTATGCTATTTCAGGTGACACGTGTCACTCTCTTTTTATGACACATCACTGTCTATGATATCATGCGTTCACATCATTCCAAGAGATTGTCCTTCGAGAGATTCTCAAACTCTACAGTCAAAAGCTCTTGAACACTGAAGAGTCGGAGTCTTGAAGTCCTGAAATATTTAATGATAAAGATATCTTAATCTCGAGTTAATTAGCAATAAGTGTTGGTTAATGACTTCACGATTTGGGTCATTCGGGAGATATGTATACTCTGCATTCAAAATATCTCGAACATTGAATTTCCAAAGTGGCTTATCCTCATTAATTGCATGTTTAAAATTTTTTAAATGGCACCAAATGAAGGGAACGTCGAGCCAGTCTACGACATCATATTTTTTCGTCTGGCAACAACTCAGATTCAAAGGAATCTGAGGCATTTCATGGGTATGACGTGAGGATAAGGAGAAGAAAAACACCAACATAACACAACCATTCCATCATAGAGCAAGACAAGAAGGAAAGGTCGGTTACGGTCAAGACAAAGAAGCTCGATGATAGTCAATAGGTACAAAACTGAAGCTTCAGATCCAGACCCTACAACACCACAACTAGGAATTGGAGAAACTATACTCCAGACTGCAAAAGAAATATCAAATACTCCAGAAAAAGAACCAGAAGAGTTGCTTCTTTCCCTAGGAGATAGGTTGAAGAAGAACGTTGCCAACACATCCAGTTATCTCCCAGTTGGCCTCTAACAATGCGCATGGATACAAGCGCTTGACTCAAAATCTAGTTCTAATAGTCCTAGTTAGTTCTGTCAAATCTTAGTTCACTCCAACATATCCATCAGTTTAGTTTATGATTAGCAGCAATTTTAGTTATTTAAGTTGAAGACTCTTTTAGATTAAGGCATCATAAGTGGTCATTTTTGCGTGATATGAACCACTTCTTTTTTATTAATTCAAGATCGAAGTATACCTTAATATACTCCAGTAGTGTTTTTAGCTAAGTTAATAAGTTGTTTTACAACTAGTAGTGTATACTTAAGCCTTAGTCCCAGATGGACGAGAGCCTCTGCAACTTTGATAAATATGCAGTTTTTGTATGTTTTGAGGGTTCAGTTTTTGGGAAAGGAAGATCAATATATCAAGTTGGTTGAACTTGTTCTATGCATGGATTAAATCTCTCTACCTGGTGAATATACTCTTGATGATAGTGTTTTTGTCCAAATCTACATGTTTTTTTATCTTATCTTGAATGCAGTTTTTGATTTGTGTGAAGTACATTTCATTTCCTTCAGCTATTGTATAACTTGTCTTTACTAATATGCAACCTATGAAACAACAAATGCTTTGGTGAATATTTTTTTCCATTGAAACCTAAGGGAGTAAGTGTGTTTTTGATACATGTTTAATGTCTTGAAATGATATTTTAAGTATTAAACTTCTTGCAGCAAATTATTCATTGAGTGGTTTGTTGTTTTCCTTTGTTTTTACCTCTATTATCTCAGTTGTATGTCATTTCTGTGCCACCAGCCAAGGAGTACCCTCATCCATATCATTTTTCCAAACCCACCATGCTCTTGTATTGGTAAAGCCATCCCTCTAATTAACCAACAAAATAAAAAACCAACCATTCTAAACTTGAGGTGGCCTAGTTTTTCCCTTTAGCGGTCAAGTGCAGACTTTAGGACCAACATCTTCTGGTGTCGTTGCCGGGGAACGGGTAATGAAATATATTTCTCTGGGAGAATGACAATGATCAGATCTGATCTTTGATGGTAAAAAAATTCCAAAAACATTCATACTATATATCATTCACCTGGCGACTCCATGGTTAAAGTATCCAGTGGCGACTCCACAGTTTCAAGAAGTCATATTTTCAGATGGAAGAAATAATAGCTCAAAGGTATGAATTTTGTGACTTCTCTAATATAAATGCCTTTCCAAATTTTGTACATGATAGAGAAGTATGGGAACATTTCCTTCCGAGGTTTAGGGGAAACAAGTATGATAATCCTACTGAGAATCTTTTGGATTTTCACGAGTGCATGCATAGTATTTGTATTTTCCATGAAGATGTTCTTATCAAGATGTTCAGGTAATCCTTGGAAGGGAAAGCTCATGAGTGGTGTAATTCCCTCCATGTTGCTATTATTTCTTCATTAAGTGATTTTCATGTTGCATTCAATTCTTATTGCAAAGGGACGTATTCAACTGATTTTCTTTATGATGAATGTTGTGAGGAATTTGAACAAATGTATTCTTGTCATAGCAATAAAGATAAGGATGTTTGTTGTGAAGAGATAGTTAAGAAGAATGAATATTTTCTTGAGCATTTTGATTCTTCTTTTGAAGCTACAGAAAGAAAATTACAGCCATCATATTTCTATGACCATCTTGTTGTTTTTAATTATGTCAAAGAGTTTTATGTCCATGAAAATGATCAACAGTTTCAAGGGGATTTACTTGCTCCTGATTATTATGAAGCGTATGATCTTAATGAGTTGTTTCAAGGAGAACATGATAAATATAATCTTATCAATAATGCAAATCTCATACAACAACAACATTGTCTTCTCAACCAATTGGACACTTTTCATGAGTTTCAAGATCCAGTAGCAAGTTGGATGGATTCTTATTTTTCCAAGATCTCAAATGTTGTAAGTTTTAGCATGATCATCATTTGCAGCCGTAAGTACAAAATGCCTGCTAGCTTTTTGTCACATATATTATATCCTCTTTGGATTATTTTAAACAGTGAAATACACAGAGATATGGTTCTCGGTCAAATGGTTTCTTGGTTTCACTGAAAATTTGATTACACATGATTACTTGGTTTTTAGGAGAGTAGAGTAGGGGTGTGTTGAATAAGCTCGCCATTTGAGCATTTCATTTTCAGTGTGTTGATTTTCAGTAGTCTATTTGAATAAGAGACTCCATAGCCCAAAAAAGGCACTGGGGTGTAGTTATAGTTTTGGATTCAATAAGATGCATGGATGAGAGACAGTAGCAGATATACATGGCTGACAGACAGAAACATAGGTAAGAAAAGAAAGGTGGGAGCAAGTTATTGATAAGTAAGGCACCTGATCTACTGTTCTTAGCACCTCACAGGGAAGTGCTATCCTTGGTTGGAGCCAATGTTGGAACTTAGGTCTATGTCGCTTCCCTACCCCTTTGTTCACCTATAACATCTTCTTAAAAGCATGATTTTTGTTTTGTTTTTGCTAAGTTATTCTCCACATTTTAATGACTCAACTTCAATGGACCCTACCCATCTTTACTTATTTTGCACCATATTTTACTTTCCTGAAAGGTGATTACATGTTCTGGTTTGAGTTTGAAACATATGTCATCTTGGTTTACCACTAATTGAGCATGCATTAGGTCAACCAAGTCCTTTGTATGCACAGGAAACATCCAAAAGAAAAAACACAGCAATTCAGAGCAGTGGATTTCAGGCTTAGATTGTGAGCAAACAGACAGGTTAAATTCTCAACAGTGGAGATCCAATGGTCAATTAAGATCAATGACTCTTGTGCATTCGAGGTTTCAAAATCGTGTGAGGTTTTAAAAACAAAGCAATATGAAGTTTTAATCTGCGACCAATTCAGAGTAGTGGATTTCGGGCTTAGATTGTGAGCAAACAGACAAGTTAAATTTTTGACAATGAAAATCCAATAGTCAATTAAGATCAATGACTCTTGTGCATTCGAGATTTCAAAATAGTGTGAGGTTTTAACAATAAAGAAATATGAATTTTTACTCCGCGACTTTAGTGTTCAGGCATCCGAGCTTATCATTGTTTCAATCCTAAAAAGTTCTCGAAGTGTCGGAGCCTCGAAGTATCGGAGCCATGAACTTCCACATCACTCCGGGAGATCATCCTCCGAGAGATATTCATACTCTACAGTCAAAATCTCCTGAATTCCAAAGTGTCAGAGCTCCAAAGTGCCGAAGTGTCAAAGCGCAGGAGCCCCTTTCTCATAAGTTCTTCTTCAACTAACGTGTCATATGCCACATGTCGGTTGATTCCCAATGACACGTGGCACTCGTTTCAGGCACTTTGGTTACGTCATCTGTGCTATTTCAGGTGACACATGTCACTCTCTTTTTATGACATGTCATAGATCATGACAACATTCTGCCATATCACTCCGAGAGATTTCAATCCAAAGAAAACACAATTCCCCAAAGATCTGAGGTGTCGAAGTGTCAATCGGCCAGAATCCCTGAATTACCAAAAGATTCAGCCATGTCACTCTGAGAGATTGTCACTCCTGAATATTTCAATCAAGAGAAAATGTAGTTTCCCGAAGTGCTAGAGCTCCGAACTGGCACATCACTCCAGGAGATCTTCCTCCGGGAGATATTCATACTCTGCATTCAAAATCTCCCGAACGCCAAAGAGTCAAAGATGCATGGAATTCATTTTTTGATGACTTGTGGCATTCATCTGTCGATGACACGTGGCACTCATTTCAGACACTTTGGTTATGTCATCCGCTCTATTTCAGGTGACACGTGTCACTCTCTTTTTATGACACATCACTAATTATGAAATCATGCAGCCATGTCACTCTGGGATATTGTCCTCTGAGAGATTCTCAAACTCTATAGTCAAAATCTCTCAAATGATGAAGAGCCAGAGTCCCGAAGTCCCAAAATATTTAATGATAAATATCTCTTAATCTTGAGTTAATTAGAAATAAGCATTGGTTAATGACTTCATGAGTTCTTTCATTCAGGAGATATGTATACTCTGCATTCAAAATCTCCCGAACGTCGAATTTCCGAACTGGCTTATCCTCATTAATTGCATGTTTTAAAGTTTTTAAATGACGCCAAACAATGGGAACGATGAGCCAGTCTATGGCATCATATTGCTCGTCTGGAAGCATCTCGAATTCAAAGGAACCTGAGGTAGTTCATGGGTATGATGTGAGTATAAGGAGAAGAAAAACACCAGCAAAACACAACCAATCCACCACAGAGAAAGACAATAAGGAAATTCCAGTTATGGTGAATATAGAGAAACTTGATGATAGTCAACAGGTACAGAACTGAAGCTTCAGATCCAGACCCTACAACACCACAAACATGAATTGGATAAACTATACTCCAGACTGTAAAAGAATTATCAAAGACTCCAAAAAAGTGCCAGAAGACTTGCTTCTTCCCCCATGAGATAAGTCGAAGACGAATGTTTCCAACACATCCAGTTATCTCCCAGTTGGTCTCCAACAATGCACATGGATACAAGCGCTCGACTCAGAATCTAATTCTATCAGTCCTAGTTAGTTCTGTTAAATCTTAGTTCAAACAAGCATATGCATTAGTTTAGTTTATGATTAACAACAACTTTAGTTATTTAAGTTCAAGACTCTTTTATATTAAGACATCATAAGTGGTCATTTGTGTGTGATATGAACGACTTATTTTTTCTTAATTCAATCTTGAAGTATATCTTAATATACTCCAGCAGTGTTTTTAGCTAAGTGAATAAGTTGTTTTACAACTGGTAGTGTAGAGTTAAGCCTCAGTCCCAAATGGACGAGAGCCTCTGCAACTTTGATAAATATGTAGTTTTTGTATGTTTTGAGGGTTCGATTTTTGGGAAAGGAAGATCAACACATCAAGTTGGTTGAACCCGTTCTATGCATGGATTAAAGCTCTCTACCTGGTGAATATACTCTTGATGACAATGTTTTTGTCCAAATCTACATTTGTTTTTATCTTATCTTGAATGCAGTTTTTTTTTTGTCCAAATCTACATTTGTTTTTATCTTATCTTGAATGCAGTTTTTTATTTATGAAAAGTACATTTCATTTCCTTCAGCTATTGTATAACTTGTCTTTACTAATATGCAACCTGTGAAACAACAAATGCTTTGGTGAAGATTTGTTTCCGTTGCAACCTGAGGGAGTAATTGTGTTTTTGATACATGTTTAATGTCTTGAAGTGATATTTTAAGTATTAAAATTATTGTATAAGATTATTCATTGAATGGTTTGTTGTTTCCCTTTATTTTTACCTCTATTATCTCACTTGTGTGTCATTTTTGTGCCACCAGCCAAGGAGGACCCTCATCCATCTCATTTTTCCAACCTCGCCATGCTCTTGTCTTGGTAAAACCAACCCTCTAACTGACCAACAAAATAAAAAACCAACCATTCTAAACTTGAGGTGGCCCAGCTCTGCCCTTTAGCAGTCAGGTGTGGAATTTAGGACCAATAGGTTTTTATTGACATCATGTGGTACACCATGTTGGGGCCATTCCACATAGGATTAAATTTTGATGTCTCTGAATCTTCATGGTTTCATCTCTGAATCTTCATGGTTTCAGTGATCAACCATGACCATGCCACTCTCAAGGATTACACGAAGACAATCATAGTGAGCAGTCTCACAATCCATCACAGTTCTTTTATGATTCCCATAAAGACATGAATGAGGTGCAAGCCACTCATCTTTGATATGGTCAAGAGTGGAGAATTCAATATCAATTTTCGAAAAATAAATATGAGGCTCAAATTGGTCAAGACTGGGAAGTTTAATATCTAGGAAGGTGGGTGGAATGTGTTGATCATATTCCATATTAAGATGGATTTTTTGACCAATGTTAGTTAATGCTAATTGGATTTCCAAGGAGGAAATCACAACTACACTAAGTGACTTGTTATCTCCAAATGAATCAACTTCCGAAGGATTAGGCACCACCAAAGGATAAATATATCATTGAGTGTCAAAAGTGCCCAAAGAGATTATACAAATAGGATCCTCAACTTAAGTAATGAGTGGTGGGGGTAGGGTAAATATTGTTGATTAAGGTTGGTTGTCATTGATGTCAACCTTTGAAGAAAGCCCGGTAGAAAAAAGGTTTGGGTAATGGACCCAATTTTGTTTGATGTAAATATGACTCATTATTTTCTTGTCATGGTTTATAATAAGTACAAATGGATGAAAAAGTGGTCCCCTTATGGTGAAATCTCTCACGGGAAGACGCTTTGTTGATTGAGTTATCCTAGAAGTATGGTTAGAGAACCCGTGCTTATTTATGGAATAATGAGATGAAGGTAAGTGAATTTGTTAGTGGAACTATCCTGGATGGATAGTGCTTGTCATTCCATTTCTAGTGGTATGTGTAACTTCACATAACTCCTCACGGTTT
>CBVK0100352954.1:0-20296 GCA_900067695.1 Picea abies
TTCTCAGCTGACTTGAGTGGTAGCTCAGCCTTGGAGGTGAGCTGGGAAGCTAGGCTACTGTCTGGGTTGTTTGTGGCCCCTTTGCGGCTCGGGGGGCTAAGGGGGAAGGAGAGTACCCCTAGTGTTTGGCTGGGAGGTACCGGTGAGTCCTATACAGTCGAAAACCAGGAGCAGGAGCTGCAGGAGCACAAGAATCATTTGCTGCAAGCGTTAAGGACACAAGTATGTAAATCTCTGGGCGTTTCTATCTTACTGCATGTGTCTATAAACTGTAGTTTTAATGGTTACTGTGTGATTAGTAGTTTCAGTGGTTATGGCTATTTCGTTCTCGTGGTTTATGGTCTAGCTGTTCATTTTTCATTGTCTTCCATATGCGCTGCATTTTACATACACTTGGGCGCGTTTTCTTGCAGTAGAATTGCCTTTTCTTTTACCTTAGGCGATTTTATATGCACCTGGGCGTATATGTTTGTATTGGGCATTTTCGGCAGTAGGGTTTTCTCTTTTTACGCTGGGCGTTTAGTTATATCGAGCGTTTTCCTTCTGCAGTGGTTTCTCTTTGTACCCTGGGCGTTGTTATTTGTGTTGGTCGTTGGTTTTTCTCCATGGGTTTTCTGCTGATACATTGGGCGTTTCTTTTTACACACAGGGGCATTTTTTTCTGCAGTAGGGTTTTATTTTGATAAACTGGGCATTTAAATTGGTATTGTGCGTTTTCTTCTTGGTGGGTTATCTCATGATACCTTGGGCATTTTTTTTTACACACAGGGGCGTTTTCTGCAGTAGGGTTTTCTTTTGATAAACTGGGCGTTTAAATTGGTATTGGGCGTTTTCTGCTCGGTGGGTTATCTCATGATACCTTGGGTGTTTTTTTTCACACAAGGGCTTTTTTTTTCTGCAGTGGGGTTTTCTTTTTATACACTGGGCATTCAAATTTGTATTAGGCATTTTTCTTCAGTGGGTTGTCTCTTTTTATGCACTGGGCGTTTGGATCTATGGCTGGGCGTCCCCACTCGTGGCCTAGGTTGTTGTATTCGTGACCTGTAGTGGACAACGTTGGATCCTTGTGGGCTCCCCTTGTAGTGCTTGGGAGGTTCCCCTTTTACTTCATAATCATTATTCTCTTTAATATTATCACCTTTCCCCATTATTATTCCCACTTCTTCACCGTAACTTGGACTATGAGATGTACAGTCTGCTACAACAGTTTTCTTAATTCTTTATTGGCTTCCATCCCAGTCTGTTGGGATCCATAGCAACAAAAATGACTTCAAACTTCTACTCACAAACTTACCTCATAAAAGGAAACTGTTGCAAGTCTAAAAACATTGGCTGGACTTCACCAAGGACAGCCTTCAGCATAGCAATTCAACCAAAACCAATAAAAATGAGATAAAACACATCCACAAAAATGATTTTTCAATTGCATATAGAGTCTAGACACTTCCACAAAATGCTGCCCAGATTCAGAGATTATTAAGTTATTACCTTTTTACATTCTGTTAGGGTAAAGGTATTAAAGCAAATGTTATGGTAATGTTATTGGAGTTTCGCCTTTATACTTCCAAGCTGTTCAGGATGCATAGCCTTTTAGGAAACCTCATAAATCTAAACTGTAATTCCAACTGGCATTGAAAAGAATACCAGAACCAATACGTCCAGAATGGTTTAATTCTTATTATCAGCAACCGTCATTTGTAGGTAAACAATCGAACTCTGTCCCCTAGAAGAATTATCAAGAGCGTTACCTTCAGATTGATCTCTCTCTTATTTTAGTTGAATTGATATTGTTATATTTCGTCATTTGTATTTGAATCTCACGGCCTTAATGTTATTTACTGCCTTACTAGTATTAGGCAACCTCCAGATTAATTGCTGCCCAAATGTAACTGCCAGAATCAGAGATCATTCATATTGCATTTTTACATTACGTTAGGGTAAATGAATTGAATGTAAAGTTAGGGTTATTAATGTTGTTCCACCTTAAATTTGGATTTCTGGTTGTTTTAATTAATGATGTTAATATGCTGCTTAAACCTGGGAAGTAATAACACTGTTCCACCTTAAATGGGGATTTCTTGTCGTTTAATTCATGAATTCAAATTGTCGTTTCAAAATTTGGTTTAATAATGTTGTTCCCCTTTAATATGGATTCCTTATTGTTTAAAAACTCTGGATTTAATATGTTGATCAATCTTCTGGTGTTATGCTGCCTCATCTCGTTAAATGTTGGTTTAATGGTATCGTCGTAACATTATCAGTTAATATTGTGGTTTCATATTAAGTGGGGTAATACTAGGGTTAATATTAGGGCTGACCTTATGGTTAATATTAAGCAGTGTATTATTAAGTGGTTAATAATGTGGTTTAAATTAAGGTTTATATAGTGGTTAACCTTATGATTAATATTAAGGGTTGATATTAAGTGGGTACATTCTGGTTTAATATGGTGGTTTTATTTTGTGGGTGGTATGGTGTTTTAATATTGTGGTCATTATTATAGTTTAATATTTAGTTTTAATATTATCATCTAATATTACGGTTTAATCTTGCCATGTTAGCATTTGGTTTTAGTATCGTCGTTTAATATCCTCGTTCAATTATAATTGTCGATGTATGGTAACGATGTTATGATTCCATTGTTGACGATAACAATTAGGTGAGAGTTAGAGTCATTTAATTGCAATGTTAAAATTATTTAATTGAAATGTTAATATTGGGGGAATTGCAATGTTAAGTAATTGTTTAATTGCAATGTTAATGAGGATGCTTAAGTTGCAATGTTAATATTTTTTAAATGAATGTTTGTGATGATGTTTAGATCGTAATGTTATTATTGGCTTAAATTGAAACGTTAATGATGATGTTGAATTGCAATGTGAATATTGTTAAATGGGAATGCTAATGATGATGTTTAAATTGCAATGCTATTATTTTGTAAGGTTATTGCAAATATGGTAATAATTGGCAGGAAAGGCAAGATATATGGAGATTGTAAATGTTCGAGGGTTTACCATTATGGTATGATATCATTGTGCAATTATGGTAATTAACAGAAAAATGCAATGCGCTTGTGCTTCTTTCTTGTCCCTGAACTAGTGCCTACTGACCTTATAACTAATAATGGGGGTTGAGATTATTGGTTTTTACCATAGGATAAAGTCTTCGTCGGATAATGATGATTAAGGGAGCAACTGATCTTGATTGTTGTCTTCGGGTCTCAATAGTGGTTGGTCGATATTAGATTCCTCCTGACTTGCGTCCCCCGTAGAGGTCATAATTGTCCCTGATTTTGTAGTACTTGGTGGTATTGCATTGCGTGGTCTACTTGTGTCGGGAGGGATGTAGACACCTTCAGTAGCCTTAATATTTATGTCTGTGTGCTTCCCTGTGTCAAGAATCTAGTGCCGTATCAAGAGTCTCGGGCCCTTTAAATGCAGGGTTTCCACTCTTGCGACACACCTTAGGGGATTACTAGTTTCTGCCTGAGCAGTCAGCCAGGATCTTATCTGACCTCCTCTCTCTCCGGAGCAGAGGACTAAGATTAAACGCCCTACTTTCCTATGCAGAAATAGTAAACTACTACCATGGATTCTACCTTTTGTGTTCGTACGGTACCTAACCCAGTATGTCGTTATTGTTGAAGTTGTTGTGGGGCGCCTTGTCTTGGGTGTTATTTGCTTGCAGTTACTTGTCGTGCACCTTGTGGCTTATTGTGTTGATCTTCGTGGTTGAGTCTTTTCGGTTGTCGGGTGGCGACGTAGAGTCAAGTGAGTATATTACTTCTACACGCGTGCACACACTTTAAAAAACACATTTAAAAAAAAAAAAAAAAAAACTTGCACTAGTTACTTGAGTTGGGTCATCGTAACAAGGAGGTCGTTACAGGTTTCCTTCATAAGGAACCTTATGAATCTATGAAAATAACATAATTTTCAACTCCTAATCATTTGGCACACAAAATCTGCACCTATACATGAGGATTCCATCCTCTCTGAGCTCATAACCTTCCAATTTATGCAGCTACCTTGTTTTAAATTCACCTTTATGTCCTCATAGTGTTGATATGATTTGGAAATCTCTAAAATTATGTCGCTCAGATCTGATTTGTACATGCTAATGGTTGTAGCATGCATCTCATGCACCCTCTTGTTGAGTGCACCAACCACCTTGTTCTATTTTCCTATGATATGCTTTATGTCAAAGTCATACTCACTGAGGAATTCTAACCACCTACTTTGTATGGAATTTAAAATTGGTTGTACAAACATATAATTTAGACCACCATGATTTGTTCTCCTCTCAAATATTTTACCCATGAGATAGTGCTACCACATCTTCAAGGCACTGTGGATGCCAACTCTAAGTCATGAGTAGCATAGAGATTTTCATGCTCTTTTAAATTTCTAGATCTGTAGCACACCACATGTCCATTCTAACTAAGGACTCCACCGTGCCCTTCCTTACATGCATTCATGCACATAATGAAGTCTACATCTAAATCAACAATTTTCAAAATTGGCACACTTGTCAACAAGCTCTTCAAGCGTTGAAAACTCCTTGGACAATCTAGAGTCCATTCAAATCACACACCTTTATTTTGCAAAGATGTAATTGGGTGCACAATTTTTTAGAAGCCTTCAATAAACCTTCTGTAATAACCTACAAGTCCCATGAAGGACCTAACTTCTGCAACATTTTTTGGTGTCAGTCAGTCATTCCTCAATGGCCTTTATCTTTTATGGATCCACAGTGATTCATTCCTTGGAAATGATATGACCCAAATAATGAATTTGTAGCTGGTAAAATGAGCACTTGCTCAACTTCACATACAACTGGTGCTCCCTCAATACTTGCAGCACCATCCTCAAGTGTTTCTTGTGATCTTCCTTACACTTTTAGTAAATAAGTATGTCATCCAGAAATATAATGAAAAACTTATATAAGTATTCTCTGAAAACTCCATTCATCAAACACATGAAGACATTTGATGCATTTTTCAACCTGAATGGCACCAATGTGAACTTGTAATGTCTGTACCTCATTTTGAAGGAAGTCTTGTTGATGTCTTCTTATTTAATTCTCACTTGATGATATCCATATCTAAGATCAATCTTTGAAAATATTTGTGTGCCCCTCAGCTGATCAAAGAGTTCATCTATCCTTGGTAAAGGATACTTGTTTTTTATTGTTACTTTGTTCAACTTCCTGAAGTCAATACATAGTCTCAACGTACCATCCTTCTTCTTCACAAACAATACTGGGGCACCCCCAGGTGATAGACTTGGGCATATGTACCCCTTCTTCAGAAGCTCTTCAAGTTTCATATGCAACTCCTTCATCTCCGGCGTACTCATCCTATAAAAAGTCTTGGATACAAGCATTTCTCCTGGCATCATATTTATAGAGAAATCAATATCTCTTTTTGGCGGAAACCCTGGTAACTCTTTAAATACATCCTCAAATTCTTTCAGTATTGCGCAGTCTTCAACATTTGGCACTTTATCCTTAGGTGCCTCCTCCATGTGCGCTACAAATACTTGACATCCTTTCCTGTAGATTTTCTTAAATTGCAAGGCTAAAACTCCTCTAATAGTTACATCTCTTGGAATGCCTTGAACCGTTCCTAATTTCCTTCCTCATCCAAGCAAGTAAATGCCTTATTATAACAGTCTAGAACAACATGATGCCAATCAATCCATACCAATGAGGAAATCATACGAGCCCAAATGTATGATATTCAAATAGTTTTTGTGCGCAGTCCATTCATATCCATTGGACATGCCTTAACCATCTCATTGATTTTCATTTTTTCCCTTGTAGCTAATTGCACCAACTAAGATTTTCCAAGCTTTCTTCTCGGAAATTGGAATATTTCCACCATATTAGGATCTAGATAACTATGACTAACTCCTGAATCAATTAAAATAGCAATGGGTTGGCCATTAATCTTACTTTCCACTTCAATCATGTGCAACTAAAGCTTAGCCTGCTTTTTATCCAACACTACGCAAATTCTAGGTACATTTCTTCCCATGTCCTCAATTGTCGCATCTTGTTGTACACTATACACAATCCTCACTTTTTCACCTCTTTGAGGGCAATCCCTACACATATGATCTCCACCACAACTCCAACATTGAATGGGTTGTTTCCTTGGTTTTTGTCCCACTATCTCCATCATTTTGGACTCCTTGAAAGTTGGTTGTCCTTGCATAGTATTTCGAAAAAAGGGTGGCTCAATCCCCTTCTTCCTCTGTTCCACCTTGTTTTTCATCGTGTCTTCCCAATCCTTTTGGAAATTCGGTCTTCCCCTTTGCTAATCACAAAGACATTTAGCGCACCTCATGGTTTCCTCCAATGTCTTGGGGTCATCATATTGTATCTTGTCACTGATAAATGAGGGAAACCCACTCAAGTACCTCTGAATTTTAACTTTTTCATCCTTGATGAATGCGACATTTTTCAATAAATCTAAGAATATTATTTCATACTCATCTATTTTCATACTCCTAAGCTTGAGTTTGAAGAACTCCTTAATTTTCTTGTCATAGTATCTCTTGGTTAAGTATTTATTTTGAAAATACCTTTTAAACTCCCTCCAAGTAACCTTCTTCTTGTCAATGTGTTGCACTTGCACGAATTGATCCCACCACATTGATTCTTTTCCATTTAACCGATAGATGGAAATTCCCCCTTCTGCCTGTGTAGAATAATTATGCAGTTGGAAGTAATTCCTGATACCCAGCAACCATGTCTCTACATCTTCATCCTTCATGTGTTCACTGTCAAAGGTAGGAGGCTTGATCTTATTTATTTCTCCTTGTAGCTTGTCTACCCCAGTCCTTTTCTTATACTTTATGTCAGGAGATGGACTTGAGATACTACGTGCTTTTCTAAATGATTGCTTTGGTGAGTGAGGGTGATGCCTATCAACACTTTTGGTTTCTGTTCTTTCACTATGAGACATGCGACTTCTTGATCTACTTGACTCTGTCTCCTTATCCATTTTCTTTTCTATTATGTCCAAGCTTTGCATCAACTTGATGTTGAAGTCATCTTGTTGCTCCCTAGATTTCATAAGCCTTTCATTATCATCTTTATAGATCTGGACATATTTTTTAGTCCCTTTATGGTTTCTACCAATTTTATGCACTCCTCGGATTATGTATCATTAGCACCCAAAACGACGTACAAATCCCCAAATTCATCATCTGGGTTGTAAGTTCTCTACGCATTTTCCATGTTTTTTGGCTTTCCATGTTGATTCTATCCTTCTCTAATCATTGTTAATTCTACAAAATGTGCAGGCAACAAGATTTATTAGATGAATTCACAAGACAAATTCATGAAAAATATGCACCATCTTGTTAGAATCCTTTCTTCTGAAGCCCATGCACATTGGTACTCAACACATATCAATGCGCGATGTCAAT
The DNA here is from genome assembly GCA_900067695.1 of Picea abies. Classification (NCBI taxonomy): domain Eukaryota; kingdom Viridiplantae; phylum Streptophyta; class Pinopsida; order Pinales; family Pinaceae; genus Picea; species Picea abies. The sequence continues at coordinate 7,437 of CBVK0100352954.1, forward strand.
ATTTAACATATACATCACGTATCAGTATTACACATGCACCAAAATGTTTCTCTGCATAGCCCCAAATTTTAGTGTGCACACCATGCCTCACTCTTTATTGTGCATTTCCAGTGTCGCGCCTCGCAATTTCCAAAATTTACTGTGCACACTTGCACATTCTTATTTTATGTGTACCATGGCCATGTTGTAAATCCAAATTTGATTACTTACAAGTACAAAAAAAAATTTAAGTAAGTACTCGACCCATGCAGGCTCAATGTTGAAACTAGAGCTCTGATTCAAATTTGTAATGTACCGAGCCTCCTAGTTGGGTACTGTGCTTTGATACCAACTTGTATTGTAATCATTAACAAATGGTTTTGATACCATAATATAAAATCCCTTGTTACAAAACCCCTTTGATACCAATGTGAAACATCACCCAAATTACTACTGAACAATGCTTCTCCAAAATTCTGTGCATGGATTCTACTCTATAACATAGGTCTGTGCAGGAAATACTTGGCATAATGCACTCAACCCCAAGTTGAGTCGCACCACACTAACTTGCCTCTTTTTACACAACTTAAAACAACAGAAGTAACACAATACAACTGCACACACAAGCATATTGAGTACACAACACTATTGTGCGCATAACCCTTCTGGCATCATACACCAATTCTGATTTTATTTATGCGTGGGGTCTACTTCCCTGTGCACACAAACGAATTCCAACCTCTTGTGCACACAGACTACAATAATGAATATCAACACTACACTTACATGTGCAAGCAACATTTAACGGAATAATAACAATTACTTATATGCAACAACATACAAGAATTAAACCTATATTAAACATAAATAATTAAGCACATAAAGACACTTATCTTTTATGTAAAGTCACCAACTATGCATAGAACTTAGACGTTCCTCCCAACTATATACTTTGTTGCTCATATACTTTAAGCAACATGTCACACTCGAGTTAGGGCTTAACTCTAGCAGGGAAAAAGCGTTTTTAATTCCAGTCTAAGGTATGACTATCAACATAATTGCTCAATCCAAGGTGCATTGTTGCAATTAGTCTAGAGTATCTCATTCCCCACACACATGATACACCCAAGGAAGTGTGCCCCTTCTATGCTCAACAGTCCCTTGGTTGCCCCACTTCCCTTCCAGGGTTCCAACAATAGGCCTGACAGGAAGTCTCAGAGCCCTACATCTAATGCCCAGTGCACCAGGGAACAATTCCCAACAAAACTCTCACCTGGAGAGAATTCTCATGGGCTTGACAAACCACCTCTTTGACAACAAATATTTCACCTAGAGAGATGGCTCATGGCCCTGACAACCCGCCTCTTTGAGAACAAATCTTTGGTTACAGTGCAGAAAATCCCTTACCAGCTTTTCTCTGCACATAAGGTAATAGTTGTAAATTCCAGATGATTTGACCCCTTCTACACATGATAAAAATGAATGACTTTTTTCCCAAAAGAATGAGTTCTTCCCCCCCCCCGAAATACACTAATGCCAACAATATATATTGCATGTCTTAAACTAAACACGTGTAACCTTCAGAAGTATCTTTAGCCACTTGGTGACTCGTTCCCTTCCCTTAGGAACTTAGGTTAAATAATTATCCATAACATACACATTTCTAGAAATATCAATAAAATATTCCCTAGGACTTAAGTTCCCCCCCTTTTCCCTTTTTCGATAGAGTTATCCCCCTGTCTCTTTTCATCTGATATTTATGTGCGCAATGATGTGATATTATTAAATCTTGAGTATGATTACAGTTTATAAGGATAGGCGCACTGGCCTATTTGCGTCCTGGCTCACCAATATCATAATCAAACAGGATCTTTGGCCTATATATATATAACTCGACTCGGTGCACACTCGTATGTAATCCCCGTGCACTTACCCAAGTGTGTGCAACACTGTGAAATGTGTGCACCCTTTCTTTGATAAAAATTCTCGTGCACTACTCAGGTGCATGTAGAACCAAAACTTGGTGTCGTTGGCTCACCAGCCCATATGTTCATTTACATTTATAAGTGATACCAATGGCTCACCAACCTATATGTTCAATTACATTTACAATTGATACCAACGACTCACCATCCTATATGTACAATTACAAAGGGTTTGGATTAGAGACATTAGACACATTACACATATGAAGGATGAACCTCTTAGCCATAGGCTATGTTTTTCCAAATCTTAACAATGGGCCACCCCTAAGCTAAGGCTATGAGTCCACAAGGAGATTTGGTCCTTTGGTTGTCCACTCTCTACACACAGTAACCCCAAACCCATGTTCTACTCCTACAACAATCCCAATCCACCAAATCTCTCTTTCCCACAACTTGCACAACCCAAGGAATGTACCTCCTGCATTGCTCACAGTCCCTTAAGATGTACCATTCATTTATCAGGGCTTCTAGTGCATTCAATTGGCTAAGAATATCTTAACTAGGGAATTCATGAACTCTCAGTTGCTTTAGGAGTGCTCACAACAACATACACAAGGCTCTTGAGCCTTTTCCTCAACAAGAAACACACTACAAGCTTACGACCTGTTTTATAGGCACACGGGCCTAATTTCCAGCATAATACACAACCCAACAACAGTTGCCTTCAAACACAACGTGGTTGGTGCTCTACCCAACACTCATCTCTTTCTTTGTTGCCCAAAAAATTCATGTAAAAATTGTCCCTATTCTCCATATGAATTTCCCTTCTTCTCCCTTACTTGCTTGACTCTCACTCTTCTCAAAGATGATTGTACTTCAGCCCACTCTCTCCAATAACTATGGTATGTGACCACTCACACCCACCCTCTTACATGAGTTAAATTATTGGCTTTGGGAATAATTCCCCCATGGACCCCTCTCTTTTGTGGAATCATAAAACCCCATCATTCTTCATATTTTACGTATCGCAGCCAGTGATTATTACTTGCATTAATTATTCAATGCACATAATATTCAATTCATCCCCCAGCCACATTAAATCAATATGAGCTCTTTGCCCCAACACATCGGCTCACCAACCTAATTCACATTTATAAAATTACATTATAATTCATAGAGATTAAAATCAGAGATGTTACACCCCTTCACTCTTTTATTTAAGCATCAAAGACATTTCACAATCTAACATATAAAATATCATTTTCAAGATTATTTGCATAGAGTAATTCATTAATATATTTATTAAAATTAATTTAATAAAAAATTTCAATAAAAATATAATTTATTATAATTATAATTTTATAATTTTTTTTTAAATTACAATACCTATATAATATTTTACAATTTAATAGATAACATAATTTTATTACAAAAGTATTATCAATTTAAAAGTGAAATGCAATACAACCCGATATAAATGAGATATCTAATGTGAAAAAAAATGGTTCCCATAATGTAAAAGAGAAAAAGAGAATTGCCATTTAATAATAATAATAAATATATAAAAAAAAAAGTTAATCTTGAAAATAATAAAATAAATCACTTTAAATCTATTTTAACCTCGATCTTTTAAGCACAAAACAACTTGTGACACAAGGATTTCTATCTTATAATTTTGAACCATCAAAAATAAAAATAAAAAAATAAGTGTTCTTCATAATAGGAGAGTTATTTCATAACATGTGTAAGCTATCTATTTAAACATTAAAATAAATTAATGTATTTGAATGGAGATCCAAATGAGCTTTTAACGTTTTGGGGTGGTGGATTTTCATCACCATATTGACATTGGAAATTCCTCTTCTTACAATAAAAAATTTGGAGTCTAAATGTTATACACATGAACATACATAGACATGAAAATATCATCATCTACCTTATAAAATGCATTTCTCAAAATAATAAATAACAACAACATTGCATATTAGTAATACAATGAAAATTGAAATATAAATTTCATCTTTCAAAAAATTGACATATTACTTCATTGCTACTCATACTAAAAATTGAATAAAAAAATATTAACAATAGAAGATCAAACTTCTTTCCTTATGAAAGAATGAAATTTTTCAAAAGTACTGATCAGAACCAACTAATACAATATAATTTCATTCAAGTTACAAAACAAAGTATCATGTGGGTTTCGGGGTGCTTCAACATTAATTCATTGCTATTCATACTAAAAATTGAATAAAAAAATATTAACAATAGGAGATCAAACTTCTTTCCTATGAAAGAATTAAACTTTTCAAATATCGAATAGAACCAACTAATACAATATAATCTCATTCAAGTTACAAAACAAGGTATCATGTGGGTGTATTATCATTTTTAATATGTTAATTCGATGTGTTAACATCACATACATCTCAACCATTTTTTTGGGTTTGTAGTTGTTATCTATATGATAATTCTAATTAAAAGTTTTATTATAATGACAATTTCTTACGATGTAAAATAAATTGAATTTCTAAAGATACCATATTAAATAGTCCATTAATAGAAAAAATTAAAAAAGTTTGGGTAATGCATATTATATTAATGTAGAATGAAAGACATTAAATCACAAATTTTAAAAAAAATCTAAATAAAAAAATAAAAAACTTTGTTAATGAAGATGTTCATGTTGACTAAAATTTGGCACAATAAGTGGAAGTGGAAGGTAAATAATGAATACTGTCATTATTGCTCAAGAACCCATACACATTATTAAAAAGGGAAAAAAAAAACAAGCAAATGAAGCTTTTGCTAAAGAGGCCATACACATTATTAAAAAGGAGAAAAGACAAACAAATGATAGACATTATTAAAAAGAGAAAATGCAAACAAATGAAGCTTAAAATTAATCTAACAAAGTCAGATGATAAAGTCAACTAAGCTTCCTTAAAAATATGTGGTTTTAGTTAGAAAGTAATAAATTGGATTGATGAATGTATCTCAATGATCTCTTTATAATTCTGGAAAATGGGGAACCTTCAAATAAATTTTAAGATAATAAGATTATTAAATCAAATGTGTTTAATATTAAACATTTCTTATTTTTTTATAGTATTGATTTTAAAGTAATAAGATGATTAAATTAAATGTGCTCAATATTAAACACTTTCATTTTATGGTATTGATTAAAACTCTATTTTTATGATATTAATTGAAACTTTATAAAATCTTATCAAATATGCAAAATTTAACAACCTTGATATAAATATATTAATCTCTACAAACTTTAATCTAACCACCCATAATTAGTCCATGTATAACAATCCCATTTTGAAAACAAGAAGCTTAAGAGAAATTACATAATTTACAAAGATACTTTCTAGATTTGAGAAAGCCTCGTAACAATCTATTAACAAAGATACTTTCTAGATTTGAGGCAGCCTCATAACAATCTATTAACAAAGAGACACGCAACTTATTTCTCAATGTGAATCTAAGAATTAATAGAAAGACTTATAATTTGGAGGTTTAAAGAAGTTTCATTGAGATATTGGGGGCTCTGTTTGTTTAGAATAGAATCAATGACAACAAAAAGAACGATGACAAAGTAGTGGATATTAAAATCAACTAGCATTTTTGGTAGAAAAATCCCTCTTCTTGCTGGGAAGAATTAACTTGTAATTATAAATAATAATCATTTTATTACTTTGTAATTATAAGTAATCATCATTTTATTATTTTGTAATTATAAGTAATTATTTAATTTTTTTTAGGATTAATATATTTGGAAAAATTAAAAAAAAACAATCATAATTTTATTATATTAAGGTGCATCACAAGAAAGAAAATGACGTTTGGTGAACTGAAAACAAGGTATTATACCCAAATCTGGATTAATCAAAAGGGTAATCTTTAAGTTGTAAACATTGATTGTTGGAAATAAAAAACCAAGGATTTGGTAAAAAAATTTAAAGATATTAGTTTGTAGTATATTTGAAACTGGGATCCCCATTTGCACTGAGTAACATTGGCTGAAAATATCAGAATATCTTTGAAACTGGGATCCCCATTTGAGGTGTTTGAGGATGAGTAACATTGGCTGAAAATATCAGAATATTTTTGAAACTGGGATCCCCCTCCACCCAGCGATTTGACTGGTAAAGTCTACGAAGGTATACACTACCCTACCCTACCCCCTCTGGATTTGAACCTGTGACCTCTTAAGAGGAAACACATGTTCTTAACCATTAGGCCCACTCAATCTATATAACAAAGATAAAACATAAAAGATATAACCTTTAAATTACAAATAACAAAGATAAAAGAAAAAGCATAAAAAGATCAAACACTCAGATAGAACGAAAAGGATGAGTGAACCAACACTGAGCAGCTGCTATACATAACAGCGTGATTGAAATATTCATGCATTTGATTTGAGTGATCAAAATGAAAACGATGGCTCGATCGATCTGAACATATTTGCGCACAAAAGTCTTACACATAAGAGATTTCAAGATTGAACCCGACGTGAATCGAACACGCAACCTTCTGATCTGGAGTCAGACGCGCTACCATTGCGCCACGGATCCCTATCCATGAGAAATGGTTGGTTGCTTTTTCAGGTAATTTATTTGCTCATTATTTACATCTGTCGCAAACTATCTTTCACGGAATGCGGTGAGAGTGGATCGAACATACGACCTGTTATTCAGTCTGATGCTCTCTGAACTGAGCTCTCTCTCCTACTGAATGGTATAAATAACCGCCCACATATGATATGATTGTTGATGAGGGTTGTTAGCAATAAATTGATGAATGTTGCAAGTTCTATGATATATCTGCGGGTGTTACAGATTTCATATGAATTTTACTATCTACTCCCAATCTTGACACAAGAGGGCCTGCTGCCCTTAACATGCTATGAGAAAGAATGTGAAATAAATAAACAAAGTAGGATTTGAAGTTGCAGAATAAAAATTTTTTTTTTTTTGGCATATTTAAACAAGTAGCCTATTTGTTCGAAAGCAATAAAACAAGTATTATAAATTTGTAAAACTCTTCACTTCTAATTGTCATTAGTTATTTATTATGTTTTATGAACATGTTGTTAGATTAAACACTTCCACAAATTTTGTTCTATAAATGTTGTCATTATTTACTATGTTCTATAAATTCATTATTTTTGAATTAAAAATTTTAATAAATTTTCCACTAAAATCTCAAAAAATGATTATGAATTAAAAATTTAATTAAATATTGTACCAAAATCTCATTTAATCTCATCAAATAAAATATTTTTGAAATATATTTTTTTCACTAAATAAAATATTTTTGAAATACAATAAAATTTCATACTATTTCTCTCCTAATGTAAAGAGAAATTTAAAAGGCTTGAAGAGATGAGGACATGAGATATCACTAAATACAAATATCTTTGATAATACAATAAAATTTCAAATACTCTGTGTTCTATCTTCAATCTTTAAACAAAATCTGGCCTGATGCCAACTCCACATCCTATTTCATCCTAACACTCTTCAATCTCTTTAGGCCTAAATTTAAATCCTAAATTTGTTGTCCACAAAATAGAAACTAGCCATCGACCTCTTTGGCTCAAGATGTCAAAGATATTTCCTACAACATGGGTTCGGTAAGGAAATGTATACTTGTTTTTTGAGATATATGTGTATTGAATCTGGATACTTAGTTATTGGTACTTAGTTACTCATGGATAGGTGGTCTCAACCATTCACTTTATTATGATATTGAACTAGAAGAATAGGTCGTAGTGAGTTTGAAAATATAAGATACTAAGACAACTAGAGTAAGGGTAGCAGATGAGGAGCACATTATGGTCAAGTTCCTCCAAGGTTTATGATTTCACCTTAATGATGGAGTTGCCGGTAGGGTCCCCGCCGATTGTTCACAACAACATTAGTTTATGCGTACATTGTCTAGATGTGCATCTATTGCATGCATGTCATGGGGAAGTGATGGAGTGGCAATAACGAGATACTTGATAATAATTTATAGCCAAAAGTCTCCACTAGTGTAGAATTTAGTCAATTAACCATGATTATGATAGATTAATGTATTTATTTTTCAAATGCATTTGAAGATTTAATTTTGTCTAAAATTCCGTTGCATATCATTATTAATTTAGTGGGAAAAGCAATATTTATGAACTAACTTATACTACCTTTCAAATTCATGAGCTAATTTATACTACCTTTCAAATTCACTAAATTCAATTTATAAAATTGATTCAACAATTATCACCAAATTCAACATATTGCAATACCTAAAATTCACATATTGCATTTTTCACTAAATCTAAGAGATTCTCTCGATATTTTCAATATTGCTACATAACATTATATTGATTTGGCTCTAGGTAATTTTAGGGTCAAAGGTGAAAAAAATGTCAGCACAAACCAAGGGAATGTGAGTTGTAACTCTATTTTCATATTCTAACAAACAAAAAATTATAGGTAAACCAGCTTTATACCATTATCAGACTCGAATGCATTTTCAATATCCATTATTTAGTGTATAAAACATTACATTTTCTAGTACATGGCAATCCCAAGATTATTTTGAGTGACATAGATTGAATTTTCACTATTAATTTTTGGAATGATTTGTTTTATTTTTTAGGTACTCAACTAGCTCACAAGTACTCTTATCACCCTCAATTTGATTGTAAAAATTAGATTGTGAATAAATGTCTAGAATATTATCTTTGTGTCTTTGCATCTAACAAGCACTGATATCAGGTCAAGTGGTTACCTTTATCAAGATGGTGGTACAACACTTCATTCCATACATCATACGAGATGCCACCATTTATGGGGCTCACATCACCTTTGAGAGGTAACCTTTATTTCCAAGTGGTGGATGATCACTTGGTAACAAGGAATTCTCAAACTATTTAGGGACAACTTGGTTATAGCACAAAACAAGTACCTCATCTAGTGCAAGTACATGTCAACGAAAGATCAAACTTTGATTTCTTCATACATAAGAATTCACAATTGATCAGTGTTGAGGGAAATGCTTGTTTGAATGGGAGGGGCACATTAAACCCCTAGTCCTAGCCCTCATTAATTATCATTATATGAATTAGGCATAGGTAGGTTTATTATTGTAAGATATCTTCTAACTCTCTTAATATCCTATGTATACGTCAAGGAGACTCATTTGAATACTCATCTTGTGTTGTTTATTTGAATATATCATCATATGAGGTTACCCCTCAAATATGATTCTTCTTCATTCATTGTTTCACTTTATTTAAGCATTTCATTACTAGATTGGGTGTTTCTTATGCTAATTAATAGTTATTTTGTTCAAAACATGACAATTATCACATGAAACCATTCTATGCCATTTGGAAATTCAATTGGAGTCCTTGATGGAACATAATTGTAGTGCAACTGTCATTCTTTTTATGACATTCTTCTAATTAAATTGGTATCTTAAATTAATAACAAGTAGTTATTTTCAAATCCCTGGGTAATTTTGTACTTGACAAGGATAATTTTGTATTTGATAAGGATCACATGAATTGTCACTTAGAGTGTCCATTGGATTCCTTGTGATAGTGGTAATTGCATCATTTTATCATTGTTTTTTATCAACTATGCATATCAATAAGTTACACATAGGCTGATTGGTTCAAATGCGTTAGCTGGGGTTTTTCAGTAAAGTGGTGGGGATCGATCGTTGCAGGAGGACCTTGGATCCGATGAATGGTACGACATCCTTCCATTATTTTTATGACATTCCTCTAATTAAATTGGTATCTTAAATTAATAACAAGTAGTTATTTTCGAAGCCCTGGGTAATTTTGTACTTGACGAGGATAATTTTGTATTTGATGAGGATCACATGAATTGTCACTTAGGGTGTCCATTGGATTCCTTGTGATAGTGGTAATTGCATCCTTTTATCATTGCTTTTTATCAGCCATGTATATCAATAAGTTCCACATAGGTTGATTGGTTGAAGTGCGCTAGATGGGGTTTTTCAACAAGGTGGCCGATCTCGATCACTGCAGGAGGACCCTGGATCCGTTGAATGGTACAACATCCCAAGTGGCATTCGATGGGTCATTTATGACTGCCCAGAGGATGTAAATGAACACAATTGTGGAGGTTGAACATATGCCCTAGAAAAAAAAAAGTAGAAGAAGAAAAAGAAAAAGAAAAAAGTTACACATAGGAGTTGGTGTTTGAATTTGGAAACTATACTTGTCTTCATATTTGATTTAAAAAAAAAAGTGTAAGTTAGATATTTATATTACCTTCATAAGACTAATTTCCAAGTACATATCATTTGACCCGGTGCCTGGTGTAACACACCCATGGTGGGGCGTCAAATTTTTGTTCTTCTTAAGATAATCAAAACCCCCATTTGGGATCTCTATTCCATTCTTCTATTCCAGAGCTTCCCAGCCATGGTCTCCATGCTCTGAACCAATCTCAGAGCTAGTAGATATCCTCTCCCAAGTTCTTTGGGTTCTTCCATCCATCTATATGCGCATATGATTGTGGGTTATGACCAGATGCCAAGACAACCACTGTGTGAATCTTCTGGAGTGGAAAATCTCCGAAGTTCACAATCCGATGCTGCGTGTCCTTAGATATTTTGGCAGCCCTAATTCACTTCGGGACTTTGGCATTCATATTTTTGAACGCTCCAAGGTCTTTTCTCCCTGAAGTACTCCGTACTCGGAGTTTTTGATCGAGTGCCATGCTTCCCTCGTGATCGATGATTGTGATCTACTTCAGGACTTCGATGTTCGGGAGTTTTGAACACTCCAAATCCTTTTTCCCCTGAAGTATCATGTACCCGAAGTTACAAATCGATCACCACGCGTCCCTCGTGATCGATGACTGTGATCTACTTCAAGACTTCGGCATTCAAGAGTTTTGAACACTCTAAATCCTTTTTCCTCCGAAGTGCTCCGTACCTGGAGTTACAGATCGAGTGCCACGTGTTTTCCCTAATCAACGGACGGCTAGGATGATTCGTTACCTTTGGAGCTTCGGACGACTTCTAGTCATCGCTCCACTTCCTTTCCTCTGGAGTTCGCACTTCTGGACTTTGCGATCTACTAATGCGTGTCCCTCTCAGATTAACGGTCACAATTTACTTCGGCAGTTCGGGCTATCTTACGAAATGAAAGATCTGCTGACACCTGTCCTTAGCTGATGGGAAGCTGAAATGAACTCCGACTCTCTGGCCTTCGGGAGTTCTTGTTCAACACATTCCTCTTTTCTCCTGGAATTGGTCAGCGTCAGGCTAACCACAGCCTAAATCTGATGGTCTGAGGGTATCTACGTGACCCCAGAGATCTATGACTCGTAACTTATGTTCAAGGATCCCTTGGGTCCCATTGTTGTGCCACTCTGAGAGGAACACCTAGCAACATCATCACTTGACACATGGGCCCCCACATTATCTCAACATAATACACACGTCCCCACAATCGAACGATCATGAGGGATCCTGAAGGATCCTTAGATCCACGGTCACATTAACTTTGGGACTTCAGGGGTTTAGGTGTTACCAAACCTCTGTCATCTCAAAGTGGTCAACGCCGAGCTAACTATATCGTAGATCTGATGGACGGGATAGTTCCCGGGCATCCTCAAATCTACGACTCAGATTAACTTTGGGACTTCAGGACTTCGGGGGATTCACCTCCTGTACAATGAATATGCTCAATTCTCCAGACCCGTGAAGTTTGAAGGGCTCTAAGGGTTAACACCTGCGTTCCTTTTCCAAATCGGACGATCGGGAAGAACTTCAGCTTCTCCTGAACTAATCGCATTCATTTTTCTTCCAGACGAAAGGATCTCTCCTTTTGAGGCTTGAAACTCACTATCCTACCTGAGCTTTGTCATCTCCTTAAGTATTTAGGTATTTTGCACTAATTCCCCTGAACTTAACACTTAGAGAAATCCTCCGCACACCCCTTGCGCTCATTTATCAACTCTAGAACTTAAGGGGGGGTTCTCGATATCTGCTCACCTCGTAGAGACTCTGTGCATACATGCACTACCTCTCCTGAGCTTAATCAACTCCTTCCTTCAGAACGACTGGGAGTGTCGACATGCACATGTGAGGCTATGCCCAAAGTCAACAAAATCACAATTCATTTATTTTAACTTGAGCCACCACAGGGCTTAGGCATTTACGTGTACAGGCCAAAGAATTCCTTATTTTCTTAAATACACAATTAGGGAGAATTGAAGTGATACAGTATAACCCTTAAGCAAACATGCCCATCCCTGCAACATTCATAGTATATCCAACTTTAATTCACAGTTATCACTTAAATACACAGGATATAGGAATACTTATCTATTACAGGTTGTAGCCAACTAATTGATTATGGGTGTTTGTCCTTCCACCCAACCATAGGCTCAGAGACATTCATTCTTAGCGCTCTGGCCACCCCTGTGCCAAGCCATTATATCACCAGGGAATTTATGCCAATTCTCAATGATCCTTTCTCCTTCACATCTTCCGTGAGGTTTATCAGGTGCTTCCTCAACATTAAGCTCGCGGCCTTCTGCTCAGGTCCCATTTTCTGCAAAATATCTGAGGTTTCTCTTCCTATCACGACCTCTATGAGGTTTATCAGATGCTTCCTCAACATCAAGCTCGTGGCCTTTGGCTTGTTCTCTGCTGGCGTGTTCCTCGTATTTTCCACTCTTCTCTTTATATTCTCTTGTGTGCATTGCACGCACATCCTTCCTATCCTATTTCCTCCTATCAGAAGCAAACCTAGGTGTAACACCCTATTTCCCCCGGTCTGTAAAAATAATTATGCTGGCCAAGAACTGTGGCAAACTCAAAGATGTGAAAGTGTGATTCTGAATGGACCTTAGTATACAAGGTCGACAAATGTAAATTAACATTTTGAATATGTATATATATATATATATA